>JAKGSA010001850.1:0-34121 GCA_033558755.1 Philaethria dido | reverse complement strand
CTTGTTGTAACGGTATTTTTAAAGTTTTACGTGATTTTCACAATTTCTTCGTATTAGAACTGTACTTTTAATCACTTTTTTACGAGAGCACTGATTAAGGACACGACTGTTCAATCACCGGAACCGGAACTCAATATATTAAGTAGGCAACTAAAATACTTGGACTCTCTTTGGGAAAAAAAAATCTTATTTCCTAAGCTTAGTTAAGCGATATGAAAATATAGTGAAAGTTGACAAAAGGTACGGACCACGTGTCCGTAGTGTTCAGAATAAATATTAAAAAAAAAAAAAACAAAAAAAAAACGCTTTATCCCGTAAAGCAGTGTTGTCAGAGTGAACTTAGTGTCAAGACACTCCGCTCGGCGCTTTCTACCTGAATGTGAAACATTGCGAGTTAAGTGATGAAACTCAACGTCGCGCATTGTCTTACCAGATCGGAGAAATGAAAATAGTTAAAATATAATCAAGACGAGTGGGAATTGAACCCACATCCAACCGCTTTTACAAGCAGACGCTGTCCCACTGCTTCGCGATGGCCTCTAAAGGAAAATGTATCTATAAATATCGTCCAACGTGCATTTGCCTGAGTGAGAATCTAACCTATAACTATCGCACTTACAGTTTAATAGCAGCTCCATGCTTTATCCTGCATAGCAGGGTAGTCAGAATTAAATATAGCGGAAGGTACTCCATTCTTTTTAATATTTTCGTTCCTCACTTTCCGCCGAATTGAAGCATTATGTGCTGAGTGGCGGAACTCAACGTCGAGCTTTGGAATTCTAAATATTAACTGTTATAATTGTTTAATATTTGCGTTCCTAGAGTGGTAATCGAACCCATAACCTATCGATTACAGTCGCACGCTTGTTCCTCTGCACCACAACAGGCCCCTACTGTTTTAGCATCTATTATATCAAATACAGTATGGCATATCTGTAAACTACCATGCATTATGTCTAGTTCATGAATAAAACGTCTTCTATAATTCCTTTGACTTTATAATTCTAAGGAAAAGCCTTGATTACACACGAAGGGGGTGGAAATACCAATATTTTAGTTCTTAGTAAAAGTACATGACACATCTACTTTCTTATTCAATGTGGCTTACTAGGTTTTATAATTGTTTATTGTTTGTATCTATAAAAATATAAAGATAACTTATTTAATTTTTAGCTTCACGCTGACGTCATTTTAGCCGCATATAGCAGGGTAGGCAGAGGGAACCTGAGAACCTAGTGTTAAGACACTCCGTTCTCCACTTTCTCCCGAATTGTGAACTGTGAACGTAACTAATAATAAATTATATGATATTTTTCTTTAATAAAAAATATATATTAGGTGCAACTATTTTAAGCGAATTAATCGAGTATACTTTAGGTATTTGAAAATGCATTCTTGGAAGCCTGACGTTTCGAATACTTTACAGTAGTCGGTAGTCACAGCTTCATGATTCATTTAATATTTGTAGAAATCGCAGAAATCAAAGATCTCATTAAAAAAATCAATTGAATATTCATATATAGGTATTTAATATTTCTAACCTATTTTCTGGTGGAAAGCGTAGAATGGAGCTACCTACCAGTGGCGAGGCATCCATACTATATGGTTTCCACTAGCTTACTTAACTTTTCAAAGTATAAGTACGAGACCTAAAAAAAACGGTCACCAGTAAAATGTAGAACTCGAATTGTAATAAAGTTTGCAAAAAAAACAAAGTCAAGTAAGGTGTGAGAGCTAAAAAAACGGTCGCCAGGTAAATATTGGGCATAAAAATCGATAGTGACATTACTAAATACCTTCACAATCTATACCGGCTTCCCTAAATATACCGATTTCTCTAAAAATTACCGTCTTCCCTAAATATATATCGGCTTCTCTGAATTTACCGGTTTGCCTAACTAAAATTGTCACCCCTCGCCATTGCTACCTACTATGATCTGAGCCTAAAGCATGAAGCTAAAAAAATATATACTTAAAAAAACATTTAAAATAAATCTATATATTAATACGTGAAGTAAAAACTTTGGACCCCTTTTACCAAAATTACGCTGGCGAAGGAGCATGAAATTTGGCACACTTATAGTTTATATAGAGAAGGAGTGCAGAATGCTAACATTTTTTTTAAATAATGCATAAAAAGAATATTAATTTAACAAAATAAATGTTACACACACTGCCATGGTTTGACATCCATGTTTATATAAAGTAACATATACATTGCTAAAGACAACGCGTTGTTAACGCGTCAACGGGGACACTAGTATAAATAAACCTCCATACACATATAAGCGTATGTAAATTAAAAATATTTTGATATTGACAACATTACGTCAGTCAGTAAAATATATGGCTAGAGAGATGTGACAAAAATTTTTAGTTTCATTTTTATATTTTTTGTGTTGTGTGTTTTTAACATTTATGTAGTCTTTTTGATTAAATTTACTATATTTTGATTTCGACCGAAATTCTTGTGTAAACATTTAACTGTATAGTGAGTGGTACCGTGACATTTTTAGATATAAAATTTTATATTTTCGTGTAATTTGTTCGTGTATTAAAATTTTGGTTTTAAAAAATTTAATGATCGTCTTTAACCAAGAGTTACTTGTTTTGAAGGTATGTACTTGTTTAATACTAGAATTTATTTTAAAATATGTACTGAAATAACGCAAATATCAGTTTTTTGTCACATTTGTAAGGACGGGAGGTCTCGAGGGCCGCAAAATAATAACGAAAAAAAATTTTATATAACTAATAAATACTATAATGAAATTACCACGAATGAATCGAACCCACAACCAATCGCGTTAATAAGATACTGTCTCCACTGTGCTGCGATAGACTTCATTATTCTTAAATGATTAACTTATATGTATATGTTAACAAATTTAAAATCATGAAAATACACATTTCTACTAACATTATCAATGTGAATGTAAGTCACTGTTACGCTTTCACGCCTAATCTACTCAACCGATTATCGTGAAACTTTGTATAAATATACATACATACATAGCTTCACGCTGTATCCTGCATATAGCAGGGCAGGCAGAGGGAACCCAGCGTTAAGACACCTGTTCCCCCACTTTCCGCCGAATTGAGGCATTGGTGTGCTGAGCGGCGGAACTCAACGCCGCGCTTTGTCTTTGTTACCAAACCCAGGAATTGAAAATACCATTTCCTGAATGGGAATCGAACCCACAACCTCTCGGCGCTTACCGTCGCATCAAGAAGTTTGCGCCACGACAGGCGTTGTATGCATATTCTTAGATGGCGGCTAAAAGGGTATAGACACTTTTATTCCAAAAAATATTTTGAGCCATGATTGTCAAACAAAATATAAAAATTTAGCTACTTCCAAGCCTTCAAATTAACGCACGCATATAGTATGTAATATAGACTACGGTTGCCCACGCAAGGAAGCCGCGGGTAACAGCTAGTAAAATTATATAGCAAAAGAATTAAAATATCCACCCCTTATGTTAAACGCTTATTGTAATATATATTTTCGTTTAAAAGTATCTCCTCACAACCATAATCTTCTGATACTGACATGACATACCAATTAGTGCCTAGACGTTATTGCTACTTTGATCTTTTCAAATTTTACATATATTTTTATGCAATATCATTTCATTAGTAAAATTTTTTATATTTTGCTTTCATGAAAGAAATATCTAATTTAGGCCTTTGAATGTTTATCTCATATGCTTACAAACCATTGTAATAGAAAGTAAATGAAAAAATATCAAAAATATTGACATTCATTAAATGGGAATCGAAGCAGTAATCAATTGTGTCTACACTTCGCCACGATGGTTTTCATAACTATTATGATTATATGAATGTAATATTTAAATTATTAAATATATTATTTTAAAATTAATTTATTATTGTAATTTTTAATAACTATAAATACAAGAATAATTAAGAATTAAAACTGATACTTTAACAGCGATTAAAAATAATTATTACAAAAATCATATTAAAAATATTTAGTATTTTCATTTCTGTCGTTGTGGTAACAAGGCAAAGTGGCCTTGAGTTTCGCCATCAGCTCGCAACACCTCAATTCGGTGGAAAGTGGGGACACAAGTTTTAAAGATAACGGAGTTTCTTAAACTAGGTTCTCTGGATTTTTCAGTCAACCCTGCTATATGTGGATACGACGAAGTTCTTGTAGTATGAATAAAACACCATCAATTATTTTTAATACATTAATCCTTTCATTATAAGAACTAAAATAAAAACAGAATCGAACCTGTAACTTCCTCAGCACCAACATCCAGTCGTCGGACATTTACCATTATACGGTATACATAATTTATTCTTACATAGTGCACTCGCAAAGTGAATGGTTCCTCATCGGCTTTTAATCCTCTTACCGTTCCACTCAAAAAGAAGACAAGCATTACCAGCTTTGTGGTAAAATAGGTATAGAATATTTAGCGACATTTGTGACATTAATAGTTTTATAAATGCATTTTTAAATTTAGCTAAGTTTTTTTTGAGTCTATCGAGGCACAGGGATAGCAACTGTAAGCGCGGTTGGTTGTGGGTCTGATTTCCATTAAGGGAAATGATTAAATTATACTATTATCTGACATTGCAGCCTATGAATTGTCTTTCTTTCTCCATTATTATTTATTTATTTTTATATTTACATATATGTGTATGTACGTAAGTATATATTTGTAGTTATGTATGTATATTCGTATTTGTGTTTGTATGTATGTCAGTCTTATGTGTATTTATAATAATAATTTATAATATTTCTTTTTTTTTTGCATTGGGTTTTCCGCCAAAAGATGTCTCACATAAGTACGCAATCATTAATGGTTGCCAGTACGGAATCACTTAGTGATAAGGCTGCCTTTGCTGACGTGTACATATATTTGTGTGTGTTTTGTAATTTTTTATTTATTATGCAATATTATGCAATAGCATTTTATTATTATTATTTTAATTATTTTCGCTTTTTCCCTCTCTGGTAATTGAAGACGGCGTTGAATTCCGTTGATTTAACATGCAATTCTTCGAGCTGATGGATAGCGATGAAAATATCTTGATACTCGGTTCTCTTTGACTACTATGCTATGTGGGATACACCTGAGAGACTGTAACATACATTACATACATACATAGCTTCACGCTGTATCCTGCATATAGTAGGTAGGCAGAGCGAACCTAATATTAAGACACCTGTTCCCCCCAATTTCCGCCGAATTGAGGCATTGCGTGCTGAGTGGCGGAACTCAACGCCGCGCTTTGCCTTGTTATCAAACATTGTATATATGTACGTGTACAGTAAAAGAGAATCTGAACTTACGTTCTCGGGAGTTGCGCATCGTTTAGATATTAAATTATTTAATGGGGAAATAAAGATGGACATTGTCTAATGAGCCCAAATAAATACCTTTAACATATACATATAGAACAAATGTATGTAAATCTCCTGTAACATAATATAATATGTTACTCAATTTTCCTAAGAAATATGTTTTGATTTACGAAGTAATTTATTGATTTACAATTATTTTTCTAACTGGGATTTGAATCCATAACTATCATATTTAGATCTTATTTCATAATATGGCCCAACTGTACCCCTGCGCGGTTGCTACGTCACCAAAAATAAATTTGAAGGAAAGAGAGATATATACATACAAATTTTCAAATCATTTTGAGTAATTTTAATTGATTTTATAATTTCGATAAAAATGTGTGGCGCTATCTGCTCGAAAATTGGTCGTAACTACTCAGAAAACCCTGTGGGTTCATGTATAACAACTTTTGCCTAAGATCATCGCATGATCAAAATGCATGGTTCACGATTCTATAAAGGATACAGACAAACATTCATTTTTATATAAAGATATTATTTCGTTTCTAGTACTATTAATATTAAATATCATAATTTATGGAATATATTGCAATTTTATACATACATATATGTTTTAGTTATATGCACATACGAGAACATTTAGTCTATAAGTGAACTGCTCTTAACCAGACAAAGTGACGGATTCTCGACATTTGTAATAATATGAGAACGAAGTGCCGTATCTCTAGATTTTCTTTTAGAAATACGCGTAAAGATTTCATAAATAATTCAAATAAATAAAAAAGATATAATACGCCATCATGATGGAAAGGACTGCACACCAAATGATTTAGGTCCCAGTGATTACTTTAAATTATTACATATTAACGCTCTGTCGGCGCAGAGGCACAAGCGTGCGACTGTAAACGCGACAGGTTGTGGGTTCGATTCTACTCCAGAAATGTAAAATTTAGTATTTTCATTTCTTGGTTTGTGACATATGCGCGGTGCTGAGTTTCGCCACTCACGCAGTGTCAATTGGCGGGAAAGTGGGGAACGGAATTGTTAAAAGAGAATGGAGTGTCTTAAACACTAGGTTCTCTGGTTCCTGCCTACCTCTGCTATATGCGGGTTACAGCGTGAAGTTAAAAAAATATATATATTATTATTCCGGTCTAGTAAGACAAATTCCATAGTTAAGTCTATCAGTTAAGAGTATTTATTAAATGAAACTATTTTAACTGGATTATTCAAAAATGTATTGAATATACGCCATTAATTCCATTAATTGTTTCATTTAATATGTGCAAGAATCGCGAAAATCAAAAATCTCATTAACAGTGTTTATTTTGAAATTTTGCGAAAAATGGAAAAAAAAAGTGTTGTAACACTAACTTCCCATCCACCTTCCTACTATTTGTAAGAAGATACGTGAATCTAAACCAGTCATAATAAAATTTACATTTCCTTTGCCAAAACTGAAAAAAAATATAAAGCAAACCTTTTTGTCGAGGTGGGAGTGTCTTTAATACTAGATCTCTATCTAATTCCTTCCATACATTTTTAAGGAGATGCGTAAATCTTGAGAAGTCACAACAAAATTCTACAATTATTTCAAAAAGTATCATTAATCAAGCTGTTTTTATAGTAATTTATAGACACCATCTTGAAATTGGGTGGGAAAGTGGAGAACGGAGTTCAATACTAGATTTTGACATCGGTCTTTAGTAGAAGCTTAAGCAGCAGTACTTGCAGGAAGAGGTGCATAAATCTTGAAAAATACTCAAAAAAAAAAAATAGAATATTTTGCTAAAACCAAAAAGAAACATTAAGCAAGCTGTATTTTTGTAGTTATTTCACAGACACTGTCGAATGTTGGATCATAGCTGGGGGCTAACCCATTATTCCTGTCTGCTATTTGTCCAAAAGTCGCAACAATCTCTCTCTTCTTACTTTGACGAGTGCCTGCTAGTCTGGGGAATGTGAACAATCGTTGTGTAATTACGGCGGGTACGCCACGACCACTGAAGCGTGTGCTGTACGGGTGTATGGTACAGTAGTGCTATGGGATGGTGTTTTACTTTTGATTATCTACCCGTTTGTTGAGTGGTCTTTGGTTGTTGGTGGAATTCCTTCTTTTAGATTTGTTGTTTATTTGGCAACTAATCTGAGAGAAGGTAGTGTTAAAACATTCCCATTTTCAACTTTTTTACTGAATTTCTCAGATATTATGTATTGAGAAAAAAAGCTGAGAAATTCAACGGCTACCAGAGCGAGAAAATAAAAGTAATATAAATATAATCATCCTGAAATGGAATCAGACATTTAAACAAAAGCGTTTTTAGTTACACCACTGTGCCACGATGGCCTCTTATGTTTTTTTTTAATTTTAAGAAAGTACTCAACGTTCGTGAAGTAATACATAAATTGAAAATACATACATAGCTCCTATCACGCTTGCATCCCTGCATATAGCACTGTAGGCAGAGGGAACCTAGTGTTATGACACCCGTTCACCACTTCTCCGCAATTGAGGCATTGCGTGCTGAGTGAACGAACCTGACGCCGCAAAATACATACAAAACATTATTTTTCTTACATGATTTTTATCCGACTACCAAAAAGTTGTCAATCGAGGACTGCATTTTTTCTGGGCGTGAGGCGTTACCACATAAATTTTTCCTTTTCACCTTGGATGATCTCTTTCATATGATCGCTAGTGGTTCTGGGTTGTAGTCCCAATGAAATTTTAGTTATTAAGATTTGACGAGTAATTTTGAGTTATTCGTAATATTTTTTTTTTTTTTTTTTTTTGGTGCATTTAAAATTTCAATGAAGTCAGTTTTAATTCTTCCTTTTTTTTGTTAAAAAAATCTTAATTATTTACTATATTTTTTTTTTTAATTATTTGAGGAGCCATTTAAAAAATACTGCCATACTAAAACATATAATACTAGAATAAAAATATAATTTATTGCTTTTACGAATACAAGTAATAGTTGTTTTTATTGTCATTCTTGTTTTTGTATTTATAATAAAATAAAGGAGCAAACACTGACTTAACTTCAAACGTCTCATGGTAATGAATATTAACGACTCTTGAATGCACAATCTAAAGTCTCTATACCTGCATACATTTTGTCTCTGCTTTCATAAGGCTTAAATGAAATTATATGTCCAGAAAGTAATCATTAAATAATTGTAGTATGTACAGTGTGTAAAGGCCATTGTTATTCACTTGAGACTACAGATGGTTATGAGTTCAAGTTTGTGTATTCTTTTGTCGATTTTTTTTGTTTTTTTTTAATTTTATCGTTTTTTGTTTAGAAAGATTTCCTTTTTTCATCTTCACGCTGTATCCCGCACATAGCAGTGTAGGCTGAGGGTACCTGAAAACCTAGTGTTAAGACACCTGTTCTATTTTAACATTTTTGCCTCTACTTTCACGCAATTGAGGCATTGCGCGCTGAGTGGCGGACCCTCATACATAGCTTCACGCTGTCTCCTGCATATAGCAGGGTAGGTAGAGGGAACCTAGTGTTAAAACACCTGCTTCCACTTTCTACGCAATTGAGGTATTGCACGCTGAGTGGCGGACCTCATCGCCGCGCTTTGCCTTGTTACCAAACCCAGGAAATGAAAAATTCCATTTCCTTGAGTGAGAATCGAATCCACAACCTGTCGCGTTTAGTCCCACGCTTGTACCTCTGCGCCACATATGGGTTAAGATAATTTACATAATATTATTCCTAAATACGTGAAAATTTATTCTTCATTCTATATTTTCACAACAAAATTGAATATAAAATACGAAGAGCTTCAAAGTTTTAGTGTAAATTAAATATTTTATATGATTTTAAATTATTTTATAAAAGAGAGTCATTTTTGCACCAAGTTCTAAGGATAAAAGTCACTTAGCTACACTCTTAATAAGATAAGGGAGTAGTTGTGACATTTTATACTTCCTTAATGAAACTTGTGTGAAAGTAAACTGAAGGAAAATTATATAAATTTTATATTGTATCTACGAAGTTTTGTTTAAAACATATCATGTGTGTTATATAATTAAGTTTTATATAATTAAGATTTTAATAAAAAAAGAACATTGACTTCAAATAAATTACGAATAACTCAAAAACAACTCGTCAAATCAGAAAATAAAAAGACCACATCAAAAACATTAGGTGTCATATATCATGAAAAATTGGTTCACCCAATTAAAAGAATATGGTAACACATAAAACATAATGGAACTGATAAACTCCTCCTTTTTTGAAGTCGGTTAAAATAGTTATTTTTTAAATAATTGTGTAGAATTTTTTTTAATTTATTAAATTTTATTATTAGCGTAACAAATATGTTGTATAGTACAAACGTTACAGTACCCGAAACGAATACCTGAATGGGGTCGAATTATTTATTCTGTGTGGGTTTGTGCATTGTTACTTTTGAACTTTTATTGAACTTTTACTGAATTTTATTGTATCATAATTTCACTTTCTCTATGCCTATTGAGCTACAAAAAGTGAAGATGAATTTAAATAAAATGTGGGGTGTCTATAATCATCACAAGATACTTATAATGTCAAATAAGCAGCTTAATAAATAATTTGTATTAAAACTTTTTTTTATTGCACGTTCTAGAAGGAGGAGCACTCCTATCTCTTGCAATATGACGAGCATGTAACAGGATAATTCATGCATCACTTTAAATGAAATGGTTTGGTTATTGTTGTTTTTTGATATTTCGAGGACACATAACCCGTAACATAATCAGACTTGAAAAATTGCCAGCCAACCTCAAAAATGAAGTAGGTGGATTTAACTGTATTAAATATATTATATTTTTTTACTGGGTAGAGATCCGATTTTGATGAGTACTTTCTTTTTACATGATAGATAATGCTTCTGATGTATTCCCATTTAAAAATTTCGTTATGAGTTAACGTTAGTTAATTCTTTTTTAATAATTTTAATTTTTAAAATATTAAATATAAAAATTAAATCAATTTTAAATACATTAAAATTCAAAAAACAATACAAAATCACCCAAATAATCAAAGAAACTCAACAAAATAATATAACAGACCATTTTAGAGAATAACAATTCGCTTTTGCTGAAACTTAAAGAATAAGCAATTCAAAACAAAATTTGTAACAATGTCTATCTACACTCCCAGTTCAAACAAGTTAGACACTTGGAGGCCTGCTCTGAAAGTTACCGACATTGGCCTTATCATTTTGAAGTTTCTTAGGAAACAGTAATTGCCAGCGAAGTGATTTATTTGAAGAAGCACTGATAATTCACCGAAAGCTTGACGTCTCTTTGAAGAGTGTAAATTTCATTTTAATGTGTGGAATTCTGGCTTTACTTTTGTCACTTAATGATGTTTTGATCTTTGTCTTTGGTTTCCAGTTGTTTGCTGGAAATTGTTGCAATTTTAAATTGTCAGCTTTTTTAGTTGGACTTAATTTGTTCATAGAAATGTAAGTTATCTACAGTATATATTAATACGTTCGGAGAAAAAGTTTTTACGAAAATTATGGAAACAGAGGAGCATGAAACTTGGCTTTTACTTATAGTTTATATAGTGAAGGAGTGCAAGAATGATAATATTTAAATAATGCTTAAAAACATATTAAATTAATAAAATAAATGTTACACACACTACCATAGTTTGACATCTATGATTATATGAAGTGACATATACATTGCTAGGCTACGCGTTAACACGTCCACAAGGACACTATTAGTAGTAAATATGTATAATAGTTTTTACTACAGTACTTGAATATTTAACAATAGTAATTAAATAATTATAAATTTTCAATCAAGCAAGGTTGATAAAACAAAAGGATAGATTTTCAAAGACGATTTTGTTATATTATCTGAGTACAGAGGAAAACTCCTTAGCAATCCATGTAGTGCGGATGCCGGGCCCATCGCGTTTGCAGTGAGAGGTTTTGGACAAAGTATACTACTTGCGACCCAATTAGATTTAAAGGGGCCCTTTAAAATGCGCATTAATGTTCACCTCCACTGTCCGCTCTCTCTCTACCTAACCATATTTTAAAAGATTCTATAATGCTAATGCCGTCTTCGACATACAGGTACGTGCTAGAAATGAACTGATGATAGTTCTAGAAGAGCCGAGATCTTTTAGTAGATTATAAAAATTTCGCTATTATACCTCTCAACTTCTTCCACTGCACATAAAATTTAATAAGTTATAAGTATGTATATGATACATAATATTTCCAATACTAAATAAATAAACATCAATATCGTTCTATAAACATCCTGAAAACTCAATCAAAAATACTAACAAAATTGCTGAATTGCATAATAATCTATATCTATATATATAATAAAAAAAAGACCAGAAGTCAATTCTGTACATGAAAAATTTTAAGAAAAGAATATCAAGATTGGGTACGTTAATATATGATTAATAGAAGCTGAAAAAACCAATCAATTAGAATTTTTGTCTGTCTGTCCTTCCTCTACATTTGAACGCGCATCACACAAAAACTACTGGACAAATGAATGAATTTTGGCATGGTAATAGCTCAGAGTCTGAAGGTACATATAGAATAGTTTTTATCCCGATATTCAACTAGTTTCATGAAGCTCCCTTCTACATAGACAAATTAATTTATAGGCCAGATAAGTACTGGACAGAAATGAATTTTTGCAACAACAGCTTAGGTCTGGAGGTACATAAAGGGATAGTTTTTATCCTGTCATTCGATTTAGTTTTCATAGAAAAAAACAAAACCCTACATAGCCAGAGTTACTTTATATGCCGATAATTACTGGATACAAATGAATGAATTTTGGCACAGTAGCAGCTTAAGTCTGGAGAGGTACATGGATAGTTTTTTATCCTGTCATTCGATTAGTTTTCATGAAAAAAAACAAAAAACCTACATAGACAAGTTACTTTATATGCCGATAATTACTGGATGCAAATGAATGAATTTTGGCACAGCAACAGCTTAGAGTCTGGAGGTACCATATAGGATAGTTGTTATCCTGTCATTCGATTTAGTTTTCATGAAAACAAACAAAAAACCTACATAGACAAGTTACTTTATATGCCGATAATTACTGGATACAAATGAATGAATTTTGGCACAGCAACATCTTAGAGACTGGAGGTACATATAGGATAGTTTTATCCTGTCATTCGATTTAGTTTTCATGAAAAAAATAAAAAACCTGCAAAGACAAGTTACTTTATATGCCGATAATTACTAAATAGAAATTAATAATTTTTTGCGTGGGTATAGCTTAGAACCTGGAGCAACTTATAGGATGCTTTTGAATTGATAGTCAATGTAGTTTTCGTTGAAAAGATAAATAAGTGACACCCTCAAATTACGTCAATTACTCGCATACTTTCTTTCTAATTACACTAAGTAATATGAATAATAGATATAAAAATTAAAAAAAAAATGAAAAAGAGAACAAGAAATATACATTTATTTAATCAGAATCATATAATCGATTTTAGATATGAACGGTAATAGGTATGAACGCATAATAAGTAATATAATAATCTTAAATTTGTTTTCAATATTTTCATGATTATTTAAGTGAAATTTTTAATATAGTATAATAAAAATAATTTAATTTCTTACACAATGGAATTATTATCTATTGGCAACATGATAATTTATTTTATCATTATTATGAGGGTAATAGAAAGTTTTAGTTGACGGAATAAATTTTGTTAAGAAAATTTTTTATAGTAATAAATTCTAATTGTAAGAAGTTAATACTGTGTTAATTTAGTTATTTGTGGGAAAGTGTTATCATAAAGTAAGAGACAACATGACACAGGTAACGTAAAGTAAGTTTTATTAGTAAAGATAATAACAATTATCCTGTTCTGATTATTAATGTAAAAGTTAGGAAACTTAAATATTTAGACGATATTTGTTACTCTAAAACTTAGGACTGTAATTTAGAAGATTTTATATGTGTGAATCGGACTTATATTCATGTTATATTCATGTAAGGCTACAGAATAATCTAATAGGAAAAAATAAAAAAAACAGTCAAATTATATTGATTACAAAATTGCAAGTAAAACCAATTTTTTTTTTCAATTATAATTTATATTCGAGAAAAAAATTAGTAACAATACCGTTACATAAAAAAAATTAGAAAGCGTATAAATTTTTTTACGTGGAAATGAAACCCGCGCCTGGTGTTGTATGCTCTTAGAAATATCAAAATATTCTATAAACAGCATTCTCTCTTGCCAAATGATTGTTTATAGTAATAATCTTTAAAATTTTTTTTTTCAAATCTCTGTACCGAGATGCTAACAACAAAAATAAGTTATAATAAGTGTATAAAAATTTCGACATGGTTGAATAAGAACCTATGTCATAGCGGTCATAGTGCTTGGACGAGACTGGCACTGGTTCGAGTCTTGCTGCGTTCAATTTTTTATACCTTTCCGAAAAATGGTTTTCTATTCCTAAGTATGTGATTAACACTTTAATAATATTCAAAATACCATTAGTACAGTAAATAGTAGTTGTGACCATCGTGGCGCAGTGAGATAGGCTCTCTCCGCCTACTAATTAATACCTAATTATACTTCTTAGATTAAACACATAAACATTTGGATATTTATATATTAGAATACTTAATAATTGGAAAAAGGTAAATAATTGTAAAAAGGTAAGGTGTAACCAGAAAGATTTGGTGAGGCAAGGTGAATATTTAGTTGTAAAAATTAAATACGGCAGTACTTAACATGAAAATAAGTGAAAAATCCTATGTTGAGCGCGAACGAAGTCGCGGGCACCACTAGTAAATAATATTATTTCTGACCATTCTTACAAACTAGTTCTAGCTGCCGGTTTTTCTTCCTTTCATTCTGTATATTACTTTTTTCTTTCTTTCTTTTATACTTTTCAGATGAGATTTCTGCTATTTCATTCTTAACTTTTTTGTTTTTGTTCCTTACATCACTTCTCTGAAAAGAACATACAAAATATGTGTACAGAACATCTATCCATGCAGATGTTCAGTTCTCCGCTCGGTAGCAGTACAATACAAATATAGATAATTTTAAGTTTTAGAGAAATGTAATAAATATAATGAATAAAGATAAACCTCTTCCTTTTAGAGCTTTATAAATGTTGTAATACCGGTTAATATCATTACTATTAAATGTGCTGATGTAAAGAATCTTCTCCACTTTCCATCTAAATGCAAGATATTGCGCATTAAGAAGGGAAACCAAAACCGTTCTTTATCTTACCACAGCAAGAAATGAAAATCATTTTCATATTATCATTCCCCTAAGGGGGATTCGAACCCACAATCAATCGTGTTTCCGCTGTCCCACACAGACATGATAATCTATTTATATGTAGCTTTTAAACCCATTTGCAGCAGATTTATAATTTTTCAAATTTATTTTAGCATCAGGAGTCGCCATACTACCTGACGTGTGCACACCAAAAAATGTAACTACTAGCGGAAATTAATTCTTATTTAAAATATAGTTAGTAAATATAGTATAATAGAACAAAAATTAGTTTCTTGTATAAGTTGGGCAATGATTTAATGAACCAACATTTGAAGAAAATAAAACATTGTTATTATATTTGATCTTAAATCATTAAAAATAAAGCAAGAACAAATAAAACAGTTTTACGTTTTATCCCGCATACCAAGATAGTCAGAGATAGTCTAGTGTCCAGATATTCCGCTTCCACATTCTGCCTGAAATTAAGACATTACATGTTAATTGGCGGAGTTCTACGCGACGCTTACCTTACGCGACTTACCGCGACGCTTCCTAAGTTTATTAAATTAAAATTTTATAAAAAATATAATTTCAATATCATTCTCCCAAGTGATATTGAAACTATATTTTTCTTATGGAATCAATCCCAGAAGAAATCGCGTTTTAAGTGAGATGCTGTAATATTAATATTTAAATTCAATGTAAATGAAAGAAAAGTTTCAGAAAATGTCTAATAGAGCTATTTTTTTTTTTTTTTTTTTTTTTAATAATGCAGGGTCCCTCTGACATAATCATAGACTTTGTAAAAACACATTTAAAAACAACAAATACAACAATTTAAAGGCCTAAAGATTCAAAATTTTGACTACAATAAAATTCATTAATTAAACAAATTATTCAACAGATACAATAATTTCCGCACAAAAATTCCATCTCATTCACACCCTATTTATTCGCATCTATAACTTTTCTACACACACTGACGCAACACTTTAAAAATGCCTCCCTAGTTTCCGAATTTTTTAATAGTACTCCGAATCTGTCCTTGTTTACTCTTACGCCCAGCTCTGTTTCCACCTTCATTCTTTCGTACTCGTGTAGGGGGCAATCACCTAATATGTGGGTTATTGTCTAATAGAGCTATTAGTCATATCTTATATTACATTATAAATAAAGAAGTCCCTACATTATCTACGGGTATGTATTACTACCTTAAATTTATATGTTAAGCTTTACAAGCAATAATGCACTGTACATATCTATAAATAGAGTTCATTTTCGTATACTTCCGCCTTCCCTCCACTCACCTGTCAGAGGCTATTCATGCGTTCAGTATGGTAACAAGAAAGCTTCCATATTTATAAAACACGCTTAAATACTGCGGAGAGGTTTTAATGTAATCGTTTTGGGAAATCGTCATTAACTTTGTTACTGGATATATTTTATGTTAGGGTACACTTTGGGAGTATGTGGCTTCATGGGGACTGATACTTATGTATGTATTATACATATAAAACACTTCACTTCTCAGCATAGCATGATGTTCAGAGATTCTAATGTCAAGAAACACCTTTCGCCGCTTTCTGGTGGAACTCAACGCTACATTTCGCCTTACGAGAGCGGGAAAATAATAATTTAAATATAATTCCCCTTGTAGGAATCGAATCCACAACTAATCGCGCTTACAATCAAACATTGTCCTTCTACATACGACTGTGAAAGTAACACTGCATAATCGTCACGCCACAGATTATCATTTATCAAAACTAATATTTGTGCCTATATCTTTATATAGGCATAAATATTAGCTACAGACAGATTGACATCGTCAAAATACCCTATTTTGACGATGCCAATCTGTTTCCGCGTCGACAAATTTATTTATCACTTCCTCGAAACGACGCGACATGGTCTCATACACAAATGTGATATTTAATATTTTTTTAAATTTCACTCTTTTTTTCTGTATATCCGGGTGGTCAAAGGAAGCATAGTGTCAAGACTCTCCATTTTCCCCTTTTGTAACTAAAAACGAAATAGTACATGTTGAATGACATAACTCAACTCCTCGCTTTATCTTACTAAATAAAACAGTTATAGGAAGGGCAGTGTCAAAAAAGAACGGAGTGTCTTAACACTAGGTTCTCTGCCTACTCTGCTATGTGTGGGATACAGCGTAAAGCTAAAAAAAACTATGATTTGAAAATATAATAAATTATATATTCCCTTGAATGGAAATCGAACCCACAAACATCGCGTTTACAGTCCGACACTGTTGCACTGCGCCACATCGGCCTCTAACATGACGTAATATAATTTTCCTTACTTCCTAAGAAAGTTTATTCGTTCACAATCTGAGATGTATAACAAATACAGAAGAAACTCATTTGATTGTTGGCGGGAGGTTTAACAAACCCGCAAATAATTATATTACTTTTGACATTGAATTTGTACTTAGATGTTCTTGTTCGTAATGGTAGGTTTGATTTCACTTTTTATATAAATAATATTAAATTTGGTATTTTCCTTTTGGTACTATTTTCCTTTTTTAACCTCACCGCTGTATACCGCACTAGCAGGTTAGGCAGAAGGAACCTGAGAATCTACAGTTAAGACACTCCGTTCCCTTAAGAATTCCGTTCCCAACTTTCCGCCGAAATAAGGCTCAACGCTGATTTGCCTTGTTTTTACCGGAACGTGTGCGAGTTGTTTTCAGAAATAAATATATTAAATATTTATTATTATAAATATTTAATATTTTCATTTCCTTTTTTTAAATATTTCTTAGGAATCGAACCCACAACCTGTCGCGTTTACGTTGTTATATATAATTTTATAATTGTCATTATAGTTAACTATGAATATATATATTTTTTAAATTAATTGTATGTTTGAGATTTGTGTTACCATCACATAGAAAAGTTATAAATGTCTGTAGGACGTGATGAAAGTATATCGCTTAATTAGTAACACCTGCATCGCATACAACATACTAATTATATTAAATGTGTGTTCTGCTCATATACTACAAAAAGCGTAATTACAAATGTATGTTACATACAAAGTTATATTCGCATATTGTGCTCATTACAAATTTGCATATTGTTTGAATATTTCAATAGATAATTGAATTGGTGAGTGCAGAAACAACGTAAGTCACAAAAATTATAGTAATCGATTTAAACTAGCTTAGAAAGGCAAGATGCGTGTTGTTTTTCTCCTTCCTGCAAAATTTGAAAATCTGGACTTACGTTGTTTCTGCACTACCGATTCACCATATCGTTTAAAAAACATTTGGTGACAGATTACATGGTGATGATGATGATGATGATGATGTTCTCCTGACGTAAATAGTCGACGGCGACACAGTGATTTGGTTGCGGTATCATCATCTGCGCGGAATATGTTATAGTACGTAAGTGTGTGCGCATACACAGACGCACCCTTCTCGTCCGCTCGTTCCTTATTCCAATGGAACGGAGTACCGCTACGATCAGAGGGAACGATTGATGCAGTGTCTGGCCGACGGTAACTGCACACGCCTCTACCGTCGCCCCTGACATCTGAACACTCAGCTTGCTGGTTCAAGCCAACTCCGCCAGGCCGCGTTTTGCACTATGCGTTGGCCTGCCATCCTCGTCACCGAACCAGACTTTTGTGCTTCTTAGCAGGAGGGAATTGCTTTCGCTGACTCTGCATTTTTTATCACTTTTTATTAACTAAATCTTTGATTTATTTTATTTGTATGGATTTCTTCTCATTCATTTTCTAAATATTTGGTTTTGTATTTCACTGAAATTTTTAGCATTTATTATTATTTATAGCAAATTTTTTGATTTGACGTGAAAAATTTTGACGTTCCTTGACAATCCTGATTACATATAATGTGTAGTGTGTACTGTAGTAGTGAGAGCTGCGAAACTGATTGTGCGAAATTGAGGTCAATTAGAGTGCGAGAGCCTGTTTCAAAGGTATCATTGTCACTTATAAATAATTTTAAGGCATTAGTCCCATTATTCATATCTTATTTTATGTAACAAATAAAGAAGTCCCTACAGTCTCTACGTTTCAATTTGGTGAGTGCCTCTCTTTCCCCTCCCCTCCACTCTTCTCTCCTCTTTTTTTTTTTTTTTTTTTTTTTTTTATTGAAAGGACAAGGCAAACGAGCGTTCGGGTCACCTGATGGTAAGTGATCCCCGCCGCCCACGGCCCCGTGTAACACCAGAGGAGCTACAGGTGCGTTGCCGGCCTTTGAGGTGGGAGTAGGCGCGCTTTTTGAAGGTACCCATTTCGTATCGATCTGGAAAAACTGTCACCTGTCACCTGTCGGAGGTTATTCAATGTGCTTATTAAAGTAACAAGAAAGCTTCCATATTTATAAAACACGCTTAAATACTGAGGAGAGGTTTTAATATAATCGTTTTGGGAAATCGTAATTAACTTTGTTACTGGATATATTTCATATTAAGGTTTACTTTGGGAATGTGTGGCTTCAGGGGGACTTGTGTTTATGTATGTATTACATATATATATATATATATATATATATATATGACTTACATATTAATAGGTAACAAGTAATACAATATAATGCTTTTATATATTTTTTTAATTTTATTTAAAAAAATATTACTATTACTGTTTTGAATATTTTTAGCATGACGCAAACGTCGCACCATACAAAATAATCATTTATCAAAACTAATATTCGTGTTTCTATAAAGAGATCCCCTATTTTGACGATGTCAATCTTTTTCCGAGTCAACAAATTTATTTATCACTTCCTCGACATGGCGCAACGTCATTCGAGGCCTGGTGTCATATACAAATATGATATTTAATTTACTTTTGCAGCCCCACGCTTTTTCAGTATAGCAGGGTAGTTATAGAGAATCTAGTTTAGAAACAATCCGTTGTCTACTATCCACCTTAAATCAAGACATTTCATGTTGACTGGAGGAATTCAACGCTGCGCTTTACCGGAACGAAGTAATGAAATAAATAAGATTTTACAAAAAAACACTGACTTCAAATGAAATGCATTAAAAAGTAAATTTATTACAAATTACTCAAAAACTACTAATCAGATTTCTATTAAATTTAAATAGGACTATATAAGAAGCACCTGCTGTCGTATAAAAAAAAAAATATCTTTAATTTCACTCAGTAAAAGTTATACGATAACACATAACCAAATAGAGTCAAATTTAGTATCTCCTCCTTTTATGGAAATCAGTGTTAATTAGTAGCTCTTATATATACATATAATCATTTCCCTCAAACGGGAGTGAACCTACAACCAATCACGTTTAAAGTCAGGCGCTGTTCCACTCCGCCACGATGACCTGTTATATAATGTAACATAATTTTCGTTATTTCCTAAGAAAGTTTGTTCGTTCACAATCTGAGATGTATAACAAATACAGAAGGAACTCATTTGATTGTTTGCGCGGAGACTTAACAAGCCCGCAAATAATTATATTACTTCTGATTTCTACTTAACTGTTCTTGTTCGTAATGGTAGCGTTGATTCTATATATGAATAATATTAAATTTGTTTTTATATAATTTTTAACCGACTTGAAAACAGAAGGTTGTAAATTTGACTGTATTTTTCATGTATGTCGCATAATTTTTTAGTGGGTGAACCAATTTTTGACGATTCTTTTTTATATTATGGCTAGAGCTTCTTTAAAAAAAAGCGTTGTGTGACCGCAATGTGACGCAGATGCTCGCACACGAGAATATCCAATTATATACCGAAATATTACTTAAAACAATTTCTTTAAATGACGATTCTTGGAAAAATATTCAATTTAATTCAATTTACTTTTAGCCAATTTCAATTAAAATTGCGCTTTTGTTTTTACAAGTGTTACATTTTTAAATTACTTTTCTGTTCCATTTAAATGATTACTTGAATATTATTAATTTAAACGTTTAAGAGTGCGTGTATTGTATACTATTCAAATACACAAACTTTCGTAGAAAAATATATTTTTTTTTTTTTTATGGATACCGGATGGCAAACGAGCAGAAGGACCGCCTGATGGTAAGTGGTTACCTTCGCTCATGAACATCTACAACACAAGAGATGTACTAGATGCGTTGCCAACCTAGAGGATACAGATGGAAAGGGAGGACAATGTAGTAGTCCGCTATCGGAACCACCACATTTTGGGGAAATGATGGGTGGGAAAGGGGAAAACCTGGCTTACATGCCATCGAACCAGAACACATCATAAGATATTTGGCGGTTCGTCTTTGACATGATAGTGGTCTCGAGCCAGACGGAGGACGAACCTCCTACCACCAAAAATTAATTAAAAAAAATTAAATATTAATTTCATATAAGATTATTGTAAAAACATATGTACGAAATTGAAATATCAAGTTTACGTGTAATTGACAGTATTATTGAAAAAGTTATTAACTGGATATTCTAATTTAATTTTTGAATGCAAGTGTGGGTTATCGAGCGAAGAGTGCGCTCTTCTTTCTCCTCTAGTACTTTTTCAAAACTAAATATTTCATATTTGTTATTTAAAAACGTGTTTCTTTTAATAGTAATAGGCTTTTAGTCACGAAGTATGATTATATTTTCTGCCCATTTGAGACTTATTTGCCGGCGTCGAGTTCCGCCACGCAACACACAATGTCTACATTTCGGGTGAAATGTGGACAAAACAATATGTCTCATTAACACCACGTTCTTTACCAAAGCTATCTTACTATACGAGAAAAGCAAGGGAAGTTGAAAGAAACCGTATAAAAGTATTTTTGTGCCGCGCTAATTATATAATTATTTGGCTTATATAAAAAGCACATGTAATGTACGGCCGGCACAGTGTGCAGTGCGTGGTCATGTGATCGTAGCGGTCGTAGCGGTCGTAGCGGTTGTAGCGGTCGTAGCGGTCTACACAGTATCCTTTTTGTGGCCAAGGTTTAAGTTGCGCTATTTAATATAAGCTAACGAGTAATGTTGGTATACTTTGTACTTAATAAAATGAAAATAATGTGGGATGTTCATATTCTACTGAGAAAATGAAAATTTAAAACAGTTGCTAAAAATATCTAAGTATCTGTTATTATGTTATTTAATAATAGCTATCCCGCGACTCCGTTTAAGTGAACTATTAAACACAAATTCAGTTTTTCCCATTTCGCTATATATTCCTTTCTCAGCGCTCCTTTACAGTTCCTAAAGGACCTACAGTTTGCTTTCTGGCCAGTAGTTTCGCCTGTATGTCTTTAAAATCACTTAAGAATTGGACAAACATTAATTAACACGTGTTTTATATTTATGGATAAAATATAGATAAAATAATAGCTTAATATAAAATATACACAGGTGAAAGTAGCAGTATTACTTCCAGTACAAAATGAATCGCCCACAATATATTCTAGCATAGTATTGTGATTCACTTAGATTTATCAGGAGGTACTCTATATTTGACGGGTCTCTTTGTATTTACTTATAGGGCTACGAGGCGCTCCATGTACCGGTGCTCTGTTTTAGATTGAATGTTGAATTTTTCCTGTAACTGAAACAATGTTATTTCATTCTGATGTTATTTTCTGGATTAACATTTTTTATGTTATGTAAAACGAAATAAGATCGAGAGAGCTTAGTGTCAAGATACTCCGACGTTCCCCCACTTAACACATAATATTTGAAAGTCAAGCGGAAGGAAGGGAACTGAGGGTTCCGACACTAGGTTATCTAGGACTATCCTCAGAATCAGAAAAGTCAAAGAATTCTCTACTATAATGCTAAGGGCATTTTTTTGAATAAGAGAATACCTCGTCTTAGGACACTTTGTTTTTTGCATTTCAAATCAAAATATTGCTTGTTAACTGATACAACTGAAAATCACGCGTTGCCAGAGCGGAGAAATGAAGAAAATTTTAATACGACCCCGTATGGGATTCGAACCCAAACACGATTACTATCAGACACTGTCCCACTGTGCTACGATGCCCTCAAACTGACAAGTTAGTAGACAGTAAAAGATATTTATATAGACAGATGGGTCACTCGCGTCTCGTAGGTTACTCGTATATGTAAATCCGGACTTTACGTAATCAGTTCATTTGTCTTCATTTAGTTCCCTCTTAGTGGAGATGTGGGTGCGATACGTACTGTATAAATAATTTATTGAAGCACCCAAAATAGTTATTATGTTCTTTACGAAATCATTAAATGAACATTTTGTAACAAAGATTTATTTTATTATTGTATTATTATTGCTATGTTAATTAAATACCATATGGTGCAGTGGGACATCGTTTAACTGTAAATGCGATTGTGGATTCGATTCCCGACCGGTAACACAAAAGGTGGCGTTAATTTATGGAAAACGGAATGTCTTGGTACTAAATTCCCTCTGACTGACTGATTCTCTTACTAGTCTGATACCAAGATGAATGGTGGAACTCAACACAACGTTTTGTCTTACCGGCGAGGAAATGAAAATAATTTAAATATAATCATTGCCTCGAATGGGAATTGAACCTACAATCAATCGTGTTTACAGTCAAGCGCTGTCCCACTGCTTCATGATGGCCTCTGATACGTGATATTTCTTAAAAAATATTCGTGTATGCCGAAATAAAAGAAATAATATCAAAGAAGATGTGAGCATAAAATAAAATAATTTGCCTTTAATACAAGATAATTTTCCGACGTTACGATGATATATATACTATATTATGTATACTCGGGATACAGTGGGTTAATAAGCTTGGCAAAGGACGCGTAAGGATGTGCGCGAGAAAGGGAACTTGTTAAGATATGCTAAACGAAAATGTTCTTATTTCCGTATTAATTACTAGCTCTATCCCGCAACTTTACGTGAACGATAAAACCAAATGTTTCTTACTGTATTTCGTAAAAAATTCTAGAAATTCATTCTTATCACTCCCCTCAAGGAGCCACATATTAATTTTTAGTTGTCTATGGGCAATAGTTTTGTCGGTACGTTGTCTGTCAGAGAATTGTAATGCAAGCGTTTTATATATAATATATAGATAGAAACATTTTTAAATGATTAGTTACTAGATTCTTGTTAATTAGTGAGAAAATATCGTAGAATAATAATTGTAAGGTATTTGTTTTATTTTGTTGTCATCGTGGTCGAAGGTAAATACGATTGTTTTCGATTACCTATCGAAATAATATTTAAATTAATTTCGTTTCTCCAGTTTGATAAGATAAAGAACAACGTTGCGTTCCACCACTCAAAACGCAATGCCTTGATTTCAGATGGAAAGAGAACGAAGTGTCTTGATATAAAGTTTTCTCAGACTCTGCTATGCGGAATAAAGCGTGAAGCTGTTTTTTTTTTATATTACATTATTATACATACATGCGAGTAATACAAATCTCTAGTATATTTTTTAATCAAACTAAAGGAAATGACCATGATTCTTTGTTTCCACTCTCTCGACCTCACGGGGAGTGCTGTTTACCTTTACTTATCTTAATTAGTATCCTCGCGTTGTATGTTCTGTACGGAACATGAAATGAACTGTCAAACATTTGTAAATGGTAGCTTGCGTAGAAAAAATATCCATACAAATATTCTCCCGAGTAGTGATTGAACCCACATCGCGGAAGGAATATTCGACATTAAGTTCTCTCCGCTTACCCTGTTATACATGAAAAAGCATAAAACTGAAAAAATAAGGCAATCGTGTGTGACATTAGGTCCTCTGCCTACCCTGCTAGGCGGAAAAAAACACTTTTATATCCAAAATAATGTTTCTAAAAATCCTTTACCAGTCGACCCACAAATATTGCATTCCAAAACATATGAAAACTGCAATAAAGTAAATATTTAAAAGCGACATCGCAGTGAAGTTGTTTCCATACAACCTTTAACAAAATGACGAACACTCCGTCTTTCTCGAGTGCAGATGACGCTTTGCAGTTAAGTGTTCTGCAATTACTATAATGTAAAATTGTATCTCTTGCTTTTACTTTCAATTGCGTTTATGTTGAAACTGCTCTTATAATTAATACCAGCGGTTTTAATATTTTTAAAATGTTAGCTAAAATAAGAATAATATCGAACACGTTCATTGTCCAAGGTACCTTCAGCCATTTGGGTTCTCACTCGGGGAAATATTTGTATATATATTTTAAATTAAGTAAAAACTCCTACTCAAATTAACGGGATTAAAGGCATTGCTAGTTTAAATATAGATGAAGCGTCATTCTTAAACACACAAGTAGACGCAGTGTGAGGTTTCAGGGCGTCGCTTCGCTGTAAACTTTTCTAAAGCAAGCCTAAGCACTTTGCGCCCGCATCCCCGCATCGCCCGCAGCTCCGACCTCAGCTGCATTTATAAATACTGCTTACTTCCGCTTTCTTCTTCAACTGCAAAGAAAATACGCCAAAAAGTACAATTATTACGAATAACTCGAAAATTACTCATCAGATCTAACTTAATTTAAATAGGTTCACCCAATAAAGTTATTCGGTGACACATAAAAATACTATTGAATACCTACTCTCATCATATTTCCCTGACGCGCCAAAAGAAGTATAACTTCAATAACTGAGTTCAGTAACATGCGCGTGAACGAGCGCTTCATAATCAGTCAAGTAGCAACATCAGTCAAGTTCAAGTTCACGCTTTATCCCGTATAGTATGGTAGTGAACCTAGTGTCTAAACACTCCGTTCACCGCTTTCTGTCTGAATTCGAGACATATAACACAGGGAGTGCAATTTATTAAGATTTTGTGTAAATCGATCATAATATAACAATAAGATAACATAACATAAACAACATAACATAACATAGCATATAACATAAAGTGAAAAATGTCAAAGATTTAGTTATAAATGTAGAGACTTCATTAGACCTGTCGTTATCTCAACTTGCCATTAATCATTACATTCTTATTTTTACGAAACTTTTTGCTTACTAAAGTGAAATTTCAGATTTTAAATAAAATTTAGTCTTTAGACATAAATCAATTTAATATCAATCTATGTACGTTGATCTCTTGCATTACTGATTGACTGGCAAACAACGTATACGCCAAAATTCTGGCCATAGAAAAAAGAAATTTAGTTTGTAGGCTCCTTGGGGAGTATAGGAGAGGCGACAAGAGATAATTTTTCGAAATTTCTACGAAACTGACATTAACTTCTCTACTCTAGTAAGAAGCAAAGCGCGACGTTGAGTTCTACTTCTCAACACGCAATACTCCAAATTCGCACGGAAAGTGGAGAACGGAATGTCTTAACACTACATTGTCTCCGACTACCCTACTATGCAAGATAAAGCCTAAAACAGCAAATAAAACACTACGTCTTTTCATCTTTTTTAGCACTAAATTATTATTAAGGAACATTAAAGATAAAAGCTTTCCGATAGCAATGTCTGAACTTGACACCTCGAGACGAGATATAAATACCATGATTTATGTATGTCGCCTCCAAATCACAACGTTTTTGCTATCAGTGTGTTAGACACTTTGTTTTATTATTATTTTTGTTATTGTTGTAATATTATTTTCGGTACATTAATATTCAAAACTTGCTTATATATTATTTAAAAAAAAAAAATACCATTAAAACACGTTTTATTGATGTCATTGTTGCGTAGTGGGATACTTTTTGACTGTAAACGTCTTTGATTGTGAGTTCTATTTCCAATGGTTGAATTTCTACGCTGTGTGCCTGTAACACAAAGCGCGAAGTTGAATTTCGTCATACAACACGCAATGTTTTTGGTGAAAAGTGGACAGCAGAGTGTCTTGACACTACATTATCTGTGACTATCCAGAAATGCGGAAAAAAGCCTCCCGTTTCTTTAACGCCTTATAGCCCTCTTTTGAGTAAATATTTATTGAAATCGTATGTAAAACCAATTGGTTTATTTTTATTGAAGATTTTAATAAAAAAGAAAACCAACGTCAAATTAAATGCATTAAAAAGTAATGTATTACGAATAACTCAAAAACTACTACTCTCTTAAACTTAAATGAAACCACATTATTATATTAGCAAGACTAGTTGCCATATGAAAAATAAATATCAAAATTGGTTTACCTAATAAAAAGTTATGCGGTCACTTTTTATTGGGTAAACTAAAGAACATAAAAAAAATAGTCGAATTGAGAACCTCCTCCTTCGAAGTCGGTTAATAATTACATATCTCAATATTTACATATCTCAATCTTTTAAATACAAATTACATACATAATAAACTTACATAATCAGAAATTTAGCAGAACAAGAAATAAACGATTCGTTAAAGGAAATAAGTAAATACTTGAATCCCGTATATGTCCCTGATGTGTTATTTTCGAAGAGGATTCTTAGAAATTGCTTCACTCGAGACTGAATGAAGCGACGCGAAGCAAATAACTAAATGATGATCCATGCTTTATTCTGCCTTGCAGGGAAGTCAGAGTGAGCCTATGTTAGGATCCGATTTTCGTCTGAATTTGGCATATTACATATTGACCGACGGAATTCTTCGTCTTACCAGAGTTTAAATATAATCCCTTAAAAACCCACAACTTTAGAAGTTCAAATATTGTCTCTGACTACGCTAGTGTGGGGGAAAAAGCAAGAAGCTGCAATAAAAACAGTCCATCGTAGTGCACTGTGAAAGCGTCCAACTGTGAACGTAGTGATTCCTACACGCAACAAAAACACCTGATTTATAAAAAGTAAACAAAAAGTGGAGAACAGAGTGTCTTTTCGCTATGTTTTTACCTAATAAAATCTTTGTCTTGCAAAAGCAAATTAAAAAAATTTTGCAAAATTTTTTGCAACTGAATTTTCTATTAATTAAAATATATGTATCTATAAATATTTAGCTTCATATTTAATGTTGGGAAAGGAAAGCTATTTGTTTTGTATAAATAACAATGACTATACAGAACCTTCCTAAATTCCTGAATGCAGATGGGTACCTCGTCAAGTTAGTACAGTTAGGGTTGACACTATACGAGTATATGCATTACGGAGAACTCTTATTTTTCAAAACACGTCGGTCTACTTTCCTGAAAACTTTCTTTGCCTTAAATCTAAATATTAAGTTTTGAGTGGCGGAAATCTACGCCGCGCTTTATATTACCACTGCCCTTGTAGGAAGAAAAAATATTTAATTATAATCATTCCACCGAGTGGGAATCGAATCCGCTACCAATCGCCATAGCATTCTCGTATCTCGATATAAATATTATTTTCAGATTTAATTAGATAAAGTGAGGTGATAAACACCAATCTCCTAATACCGGGCGTTACTCAGATAATTTATAAGATACCATTAAAGCTTACGCGTAGACAGTTAAGGGTTGTGCAAACTAGCTGTTAAATAATTAATGTTTTGAGAACACTTAGTAAACTCTCCACAGTTTGTGACAGCCCTACACTACGCCTCGTACATTTCCTCGATTGCTAGGTCTGTGTTTTATTTACGATATCGATTGTGTTATTCTCTATACAAGTAACTCAGTGTTGTTGTTACACTTTATTATTCACTAGTATGTACTGTTTATCAGGCACGTAAAGGAACATCAGCTGTATAGATGATAGAATGATAATTCCTGTCATCTCTAGTATATGTTAAATTAAAGTTATATTAATTAATTAATATAATTTTTATTTAATGCTTTATTTTACGACTGCGACTGATGTAATCATTTGATTACATTAATTATAATTATTTTCTTTTCTAATTATATTAGAAACAGCAAAAAACAACAACTTTTTCTTAATAATATTATTAAGATCGACACGAACATGATATCATAATATATTTTTGTTAGGTGGTAGGAGGTTCGTCCTCCGACTGGCTCGCGACCACTATCATGTCAAAGACGAACCGCCAAATATCTAATGATGTGTTCCGGTTCGATGGCATGTAAGCCAGATTTTCCCCTTTCCCACCCATCCTTTCCCCAAAATGTGGTGGTTCTGATAGTGGACTACTACATTGTCCCCCCTTCCATCAGTATCCTCTAGGTTGGCAACGCATCTACAACATCTCTGGTGTTGTAGATGTCTATGGGCGAAGGTAACCACTTACCATCAGGTGGTCCTTCTGCTCGTTTGCCGTCCGTTGTCAATAAAAAAAAAAAAAAATAAAAGCTATAAATATTTTTAACTTTGATTTTCTTAAACGCTATTCACCTCGTCGACCTTCGAAAACACCAAGTCGAACACAACAAGAGGAACTTCAGCAATTTGACAAATTAATTACAAAAGTTACTAATTATTTTTTAATAAAATCCTTTGAAAAGTGAACTTCGTTTGATTCTCTTTGAATCAGTAATTTGATAATCGATTGATCGACGTCTTGTTATTTTGTTTTTAATTTACAGAAGTGTGTGATTTTATTGCAGTTCGTTAGCTTTACAGTTGTTTACTTTAATCGATTTTGATAAATATGTTACAAGTCATAATGACGCAGTGGGTGGTTAACGAGGTAACGAGAAACGGTTAACGAGATTGGTTGTGGGTTCGGTTTCCAAAAAATTTCAAAACAAAAAAATTTTTTCGGAATCTCTAGCTCATAAGTCTGGCGCTAATTTATTATAATTTGGACGCTTCGCTACTGATAAACATATCTCCACAGCAACCGGTACCAGGGATTGTACCAGAAGAGCAGGACAGCGTGTGGAACGCTGAATTATATATGAGATTTATTGTGAGGCGCACGACAGTACGGAGTCAACAGCATTATAAATGCGAAGGAAATAACATCGAACTGCTGTTGTGAAGTACACTTGTGTTATTCGGAGTTTCTCATACGAGGAGAAATAAATATGCTCCTTATATATACGTGCTAGGCGTGAATAAGTTAATAAGTCGACTAGCATCTTATTTTATTAAATATTAATACGCATTAAGATTGCTTTTTAAAAAAAATAAGTAACTCAAAATATTAGAAACATGAAAACAAAATTTAAATAAATTAATTTAACTTACAATTGATTTATCAACTTGTTCACGCCTAGTTTGAATATATAGCGTTACTTGAATCACCGAAGTGATGTAGTATTTTGTTTGTTTAACTGTCAACAACAAAGAAATTTTAGTTTGAAGCTCTTATATACGAATATACTCCACGTGAAGTTACTTATAAGTAGCTTCCCTTAAAATATATTACACTAAGTAAAATATTCTAATTTTCTATTGCCTTTTGTCTCTCTCACACGTTGTATAATAAATAAGGAAGCGACGGAGAGCGGAGTGATACTTCAATAGAGTGTCTATTTAAGTATCACTTTGCTTTCTGTATTCTCTCATGACACATCATACATTGTATATCTAATAAAAAAAGTTACTTTAGTAATATAGAGTGCCGCGACCGCAGAGTGTCGCATCCACTCTCCTACTGCCTCCATATAACTAGAAAATATAATTCTTTATAAAAACTTCTAAGTAGTTTAATACTCTTTTATTATATACATAGCCTTGTATACAGTGTTTAATATAAATATATCACGTATATGGGTACATTACGTGTCGTACTCGAGACCGCCTCATTACCTGCGTGTGATGTACGGTAACAGACACCTGAACCGCGATACATACGATAACCACGCTTTTTTTTTTATTTCATTTGACTCCATTATAATAAACTGTAAATATATTTTTGGATCTTTTACACTTTTATGAAGTGATTTTATCTTATTGTGATATTTTTATATTAAAAATTTTAATTTTATTCAGCTTCATGCGTTATCCGCGTAGCAGCTTAGTCAGAGAGAACCTAGTCTCAAGATACTATTATCTTCATTTTTTGTCTAAATTCGCGTACGTGTAGAATGACGGAACTCAACGCCGCACTTTGTCTCACCAGAGCTAGGAAATAAAAATAATTTAATTTTTCTCCGAAAGAGAAGCGGACCGACCACCGATCGCGTATATCAACCTACAGTATATCGCTGTTCCTCTGCGCTAAGATTAATGGCTTCAATGACTACTACCTTTCTATCACAAATCGTAAAATGCTCAATAAAACTATAAAATACAAAAGGTTATAAAGAGATATAATATAACACATTTATAATATGAATAGTATACGAGTATAACAATATTCCATTTATAACTCCATTCGTTAAAAACTTCTACATTGCCTTGATGATACCGCGATCGAAATTGTTCTGAATTTTAGTCGAACTTTCTACTAGTTACTATATTGTAACAATAGATGTGTGATAACCGTATCGATATATCGAGAGAGGCAGAACTCGGCAGAGCTTTGTCTTACCAGAGCGGGGAAATAAAAATAATTTAAATATAGTTATTCTTCCGAGAGCAGATTGAACATACAGCGTTTTATATGTACAGAAGATTGACATTAAATCAATTTACGCCTAAAGACTAAATTTTCTTCAATATCATAAATTTCACTTTCCTAAGCAAAAAGTGTAGAAAGAAATGATTAATGGCAGCTTGAGATAACGACAGGTCTAATGAAGTCTCTAGATTTAACTATTTTTTTGTCATTTTCCATTTTATTAACCGACTTCAAAAAGAGAGGAGGTTATCAGTGTGTCTGTATCTTTTATGTATGTTGGCAGTTATATTACATAGGTGAGAAAGAAGTCTTATTTATTCAAAATTAAGAACAACCTTTATGTTCGAAAGCAGGTTGAAGACAATAATTATTTTAATTCAAAATTATAACAATGAATAAGTACTAAACAACAAATATTTCTAATTTGAATCTAGTTACCTTGCATTCTATACAAGAATATCTCATTAGTATAGTGAGTAGTGAATGCTAATGCATTCATACGCTTGAAGCGATGCGGGAGAATAAATAAGGGAAAAAATGTAAGCATTTTATTATATAAAACTGATTTTGGTAGGAAATTTCACAAAAGCAAAATCATTTTAATTTTTCAATTTGATACTCTGTTCTTTATAAAATCGCGTTTTATCTTACCACAGCGGTGACATAAAGATGAGAGTGGGAATCGAACTCAGAACCATCGCGTATACCGTTGACCATGTCTCGTGTGTGTCTGCGCTGGAATTACATCTATGGTAGTTTTTATGTACACATTTTTGTATTTTTTATGTTGAGTCACGTGGCCACGAGTGGGCGCGACAATAATTATTTTCACTTCGTTTTCACCAAAATGAAATTAATTATTATAAAAGACAAGTATTATTTTCTTTTTTTTTGAAAGTCCACTCAAGGTACAAAACTGGAGTACCGAAAATATGTTCTCACAATTCTAGGAAATAATATTGCAAAAGTAAGAAAACTATGTATTAATACATTTTAAAAATGATACCGAGTCCGCGTTTGAGCTAACTTTTATTTGGAACCGAACAATATTTACATCACTTTCTTAGTACGGTGTATATTGGTAGGGTTTGCAGGAACAGGTGTTTAGTAGAATTTTGAAATTATTTACAGGAATTTGCGTACTCAGTTGTAACCCACCTTATTAACGATGATTTAAAGTGACGCTAAGATCATTTATAGCCTTATATATTTTTGGTAGCCACCGCTTCTTGCTTTTACTCACATAACAAGGATGGTCGGGGAACGGAACCAATTGTTAGACGTTTCTCATTCCGTTCTTTTCCTTGCTATCCACTTCCAGTTTTGTGACATTGTATGGTGGTAGCGGAGTGTGCACAACACTCTGTCCAGGTGGAGAAATGAAAATAATTTAAATATAATCATACAACGCCTAGATAAACGCGACAGGCTGTAGGAGTTCATTCACACCACCCATGGAAATGTAGGTTTAGTATTTTCTTTTCCTGGGTGGGTCTGTGTGTAACAAAGGCAAAGAAAACGGCGTTGAGTTCCGCCGCTGGTAGCGAATACTTAATTCTACCGGTGCGACCGAAAGTGGGGAACGGGTATCTTAACTACTGGAGTTCCCTCTGCCTACCACCCTGCTATATGCGGGATACAGCGTGAAGCTATGTATGTATAATTATTCCTGTTGATATATGTAAGAGATATTAAAAGCCTCATACTATATAAAAGATTATTAAATAATGACTTTGTGTAAACTTTCGTGATACATTGCCAAACAATATGAAATGTCTTGTCTGTTCAGTAAAGGCGCGTCGTCGCGACTTGGTGGTCTCGATACGACTCATTTCCTATGTCTGCTCATCATCTACAGCTTTACGTCTTTATTATATTTGTAGGCTGTTAATGTAGTTTATTATTACAAAACATAAAAATTTTGTTTGGTGGTAGGAGGTTCGTCCTCCGTCTGGCTCGCGACCACTATCATGTCAAAGACGAACCGCCAAATATCTTATGATGTGTTCCGGTTCGATGGCATGTAAGCCAGGTTTTCCCCTTTCCCACCCATTCTTTCCCAAAAATGTGGTGGTTCCGATAGCGGACTACTACATTATCCTCCCCTTCCGTCTCTATTCTCTAGGTTGGCAACGCATCTACAACATCTCTGGTGGTGTAGATGTTCATGGGCGAAGGTAACCACTTACCATCAGGTGGTCCTTCTGCTCGTTTGCCATCCGTTATCCATAAAAAAAAAAAAAAAAAATATATTTTTAGTCGCTGCTGTTTAGCTTATTACTGAGTCAACCAATTTTGGTGATTCTTTTTATTATATAATAGCTAGTATTCCAAATGTGGTTCTAATTTAGTTAAGATCTGAGGAGTACTTTTTGAGTTATACATTATTATTTTACTTTTTATTTGATTTTATTTGAAAACACATTTTTTTCTTGTTCATATTTTAATCATCCGTAGCGTTTGGCGCTCCGTTTTCTCTGACTACCCCGCTAGTGATAAAGCGTGAAGCTAGGTGGGTAGGTAGGTAAAATTTTAAATACTTTTTTTATTGCAGACTCACTACGTCTAACTCTATTCACTCTACTATATTATGCAGGAATAGCAACATCACGCTTAATCCCTCGTAGCAGGGTCAGAGGCAGTCAGAGAGGACCTAGTGTTAAGACACTCTGTTCGCCGTTTTCCCCCCAAATTCGAGACAATGTATCTTCAGTAGTGGAACTTAACACCACGCTTTGTCTTTCCAAATAAATGAAAATAATTTAAATATATTATTTCCCTCTAGTAGGAATCGAACCCATAATCAATCGCGTTTACAGTCAGACACAGTCTCACTGCGCCACGACGGCTTGCCTCTTACTAAATTCTTGTTATTCATTTATTGTGTAATTTGGTTGACGTCGCGTCGCGGTCTCACTGTTAGAGACGGCTTAGATATTATTGTTTGAATAAAAATAATAAAAACAATATTAAAATGTCAAATGTAAAGAATCTTCATTATAGCTCGAGTTTTAATATAACAAAATTGTATTTCTTTTTCTTAATTCTTGAGGCTATAGTGTAACGTTTTCCACCTCTCAATTTTTTTTTTTTCTATAACTAAATAATATTAGTAAATTGGCTCATGATACGTCTCGCGGTTAAGATCCATTATTGTTATATTCGTAAGTAACTCAAGTTCTTTTAGAGATTCAGAGGTAACAGTGTCAGAAAAGATATGGTTTGTAATAATTATTAAGTATCATA
>JAKGSA010001849.1:0-34202 GCA_033558755.1 Philaethria dido | reverse complement strand
AACCAGATGGAATTAAATATAAATAAATGCAAACATATAAAATTTACAAGAAAAAATAATCTAATCCAATCTGCATATTATGTCAATAGCATAAAATTACAAGAAGTAAGTACCATTGACGATTTGGGCGTAACTCTAGACGCAAGGCTTACTTTCCTACCCCATATAGATAAAATTATAAAAAGGGCTTCGAAGGTTTTGGGTTTCATTATTCGTACCACAAGAAGGGTGTTTAGGCCACCAACAAAAATATTACTATATTATAGTATGGTGAGAAGTATATTAGAGTATGGGAGTGTTGTTTGGCGACCACATTACTCTACTCATTCTCTTAGAATTGAACGTCTGCAAAAGCGCTTTACATGGCATCTTGCATATTCGACGGGTACGGCAAGCACGCTAGATACATATGTCAGCAAATTACGTCATTTCAAAATTGTCTCACTTGATACTAGAAGAGATGTCCTTGATTTACTATTTCTTTATAAAATCTTCAATGACGACATTGACTGTCCACAACTTCTGCAGATGTTCAATTTTTATGTTCCGCCTCGCCTCCCACGTGGAGTTATCAAACCGTTGCATATTCCTTTACGCAGGACCGTACTTGGGGCTAACTCAGCAATACCACGTATAACCAAACTATTAAATCGATGCAGTGGCTCAACTGATATCTTTTGCGATTATATAAATGTGTTTAAAGAAAAGTGCCTACAATGTCTAACGGCAAACTAAAAATTAATTTTAATTATATTTTTATAACTTTGCAAGTGGTGTTAACCTTAAAATAGTTTTACAATAATTTTACAGATTAAGTTCAAAAATGTATCTTTTTTACATGTACCAAATTGTGAAACTGCTGGTTGACCTTAATAAATAAAAAAAAAAAAAAAAAAAAAAAAAACATAAATATATTTATGAATATACACAACCGAGGGGACAGGTACAGCTCTCCGTACGATTTTGCGCCATTTCTCCCTATTTGACGCCATTCTGGTACACTCTTATATTGGTCTGCCCACTAGCGACTTAATCTGGTCAGTCCACCGCATTGGGAACCTTCCGCGTGGTCTAGTGCCTCCTACTTTGCCTTGGACAACAAGACGATCAATCGAGTCATGATTTTGTCTCGAGATGTGATCAAACAACTTAAGTATGCGAGTCTGCACTATACTTGACAAACGTTGTTTTATGCCAAGCTCATTTAATATGGAAGTATTGGTACGCAATTCCGTCCATGAGACTCGAAGCATCCTTCGCCAGCACCACATTTCCAAAGCGTCTATCTTTTTCTTTTCGATATCCCGCAATGTCCAAGTTTCTGCGGCATATAGAAATATGGGGAAAACGAGGGTTCGTACCAGCCGGATCTTAGTGGCTTTTGTAACATTGTAATTCTTCCATATTTTTCTCATCCTCTCCATAGCAGTTCTCGTAATTGCCATACGTCGTTTCACATCGTCTACGCATCCTCCACCGTTACAGATTAAGGCTCCTAGGTATACATAGGACGATACCACTTCGCAGTTTCCAATTTGTGATATTTCTGGCGAGTTGTTGTTTGCACGGTCTATGATCATTATTTTGGTTTTACTGCGGTTAATCCTTAATCCAAACTCCAGGCTCACACGTTCCATTTTGTGAAGTAGTTGTTCTATAAGGCCAGCACTAGATGCAAATAGTGTCGTGTCATCTGCGTAGCGCAGGTTGGATATTGTATAACCACCAATCGTGATGCCGTCATCCCAATTCTCCAGAGTAATGCGCATAATAAGCTCTGTGTAAATATTAAAGAGCAGTGGCGACACTATACATCCCTGACGAACACCTGCACTAGGATGAAAATTGTTTGATATGATCTCGTCTGCTCTTACTGACGCTGTGCCTTGTTCATAAAGCTGTCGTATAAGGTGTACTAGGTGTTTAGGCGTACCCATCTGTAAGAGTGTATCCCACAAAACTGGCCATTTCACAGAGTCGAATGCCTTGGAGAAGTCGACGAAACATATGTAAGTAGGCTTGTTAAACTCTCGCGCTTTTTCAATTATTTGACGCACAATGAAGATCTGTTCTATTGTGCCCTTTCCTTTCACAAACCCGGCCTGCTCTGTTGCGATTTCTTTGGACAGATATGCTTTCAGTCTTTCGTTGAGAATATGTAACATGATTTTGCTTGCATGTGATGTAAGAGCAATTAGACGGTAGTTACTACATATCCTCGTAGATCCGCTTTTGTGTAAAGGTTTAAAAATTGTATGTGTCTAATCATTTGGCCATGTTTTTGTTTGCCATATTCTATTGCAAATGTTGTGAAACATATTCACCTAGGGCTTTTATCGTTTCGATCGGGATTAAATCTCTGCCTGTAGCTTTCCCATTTTTCAATCGCTTAATGGCTGCGTTAACCTCAGATCTCAATATACTGGGTTCTGTTTCGCATTCAGGGTCAGTAGAGGCAAAATTTGTCGTTTGTAGGTCTAAGAATAACGACTGACAATATGTTTTCCACACGAGATTGACGATCGAGATTTGACTTATGTCAGTAACCACTTGTCCGCTACTGTTTTCGGTCGCCCAGGTTTTAAAGGGTAGTGATTTTGTAATAAGCGGACTTTGCGGTAAAGGTCTCTGGATTCGTATTTCTCAGCATGAGTCTCGATTTCATCACATATGTTACAAAAATAAGCGTTATAGTCTCGCCTACTCTCCATTTAAATACGAGCCTTTGCGACATACGCATCCTTTGCTTATATGTCACGTCTCTATCAATTTGAAACTGGCATCAGACATCCAATGTTGTCGTTTTCGAGGTTTTGGTAGTGGATTTGATTCGGAGATTCCTGTTATGATAAGGTCCTTAGCTCGACTCCACAGTTTTTCGGGAGATTCGCTTTTATGCTTTGTACTTGCCTACGTCGCCCATCTGCTCTCTACTGCGTTAAGAAACTTTGAAATGTTTTTTACCTCTAACTTCCTTTGCTTTTGAGGTGTCCTGACCGCTTTCAACTTTGATCTTATTTTCAACATTAAATGTTTTCCCTTACCTTCTGCACCAGACATTTTAAGGATTATTTATACCCCAAGGCCGCTGTAGCCTTTTCCACCTGGTTTCCCAGGTGGGTGTGTGGTTATACCGCTATTGCTCGGTCGCCAATGCCTCGTCAGTTATCTAGCAGGGGGTACCACGACAGCCTAAAGACTGTCGCCACTAGTTATTGATACGAACCACTAGTGCGTGCAGGTGAGGTTGACAATTGGGGCCGGAAAGATGTTAGATCCGTTCTCCCCCTTTTCATACACTACAACGGGCATATAAATAACAGTAAATCTATTGTTATATACAAAATATAGCCAAGTGTGCGAACATGACAGTTTTCAGTCGTATAAAGATCAAAGACAGTCTGTCTGTATAGAGATCTTTCAAATTTAATAAAGAACTTACTTAACTTCACGCTTTTCTATCCGATTCTCTGCATCGACAAGGTGTATTAATTAGCGAGTGGAGTGCAACCGACAAGTGAGCTTGGCTACAAGCAAGGGAAGAACTGAAGACGAAGCTACACTGAAGAGCGAAGAGGACCGCAAGGGACAGCGGCAAAGTTGTTTCGCGAGCGGCTCTACGTTGTGTTTAGTGTAGTGTGAGTGTTCAGTGTAAAGCTCAGGCCCACCTACACGTGAATACATAGTCATTAGGCACACACATCTCGCCGTGTGGCGAGGGGGCATACGATTTCCCCTTTCATAGCCAAGATGAAAATCGAGGCTTTGATAGAGTTCCTGACAAGAAAATTTCCCGAAGCGCTGAATGAATTCAACCAGGAGTCTTTGACAGGTGTCTCGGAGCCGGTTCGATCCCGGTCCGGGAAAAAAGAAGAGTGCGGGCAGGGACGCGGAATCGCGTCACTCATATAGTTCGCGTACGCCCCGCAGCTCTTCCCGACGCTCTTCGTCGTCGTCGTCCTCGGAGGAATCTTCCGGTCCCCCTCCGAACCAAGTGATCCTAAACACGTCGCCGCGGTGGACACACAGGTTGATACATGGGCGCTGTTATCTACTGGTGGTGAGAGTGGTGAGAGCCCATACGTCACGTTCTAACACAGTTGACGACGTCGTACTCGCTTTCGCAAGCCATCAATGGATGACTTACAAAACGAAGCAAACATGGCACTAAGAAAAGTCATGTCGAGACAGAAAACCTCGGCGATGAGGCAACACGCCCCGGTGCCGACTCCCCTCCCTCTGCACGGGGAGAGAGAAGACTAAGAGAGATACTGTGTTCTATAGTAATGTTTGGGAGAGGTCGGACCCTCCCTCCACATCTGAAGCAACATACCTGGGACTCACGCTGGACAGCCGACTCAATCTTAATGCACACGTCAAACGTGCTAAACGTGCTTAAACGCGCCCCCCTGCACGGGGAGAGAGGAGACTACTGTGTACTGTGTTCTTTGTGTGTTAGAACTTACGAGTCGAAAAGCAGTCTCTTCGAGTACTCTTTCTTTTCGGTGAAATATAATTAATTTATAAAACCGAATGACCGTTTTATTTACCCTAACCTCCTACAGGTTATGGGCCCAGTGTCACGTAAATTCGGTGTAACATATTTGCTAGTATCACGTAAATTCAGTGTAACTTATTCACTAGTATCGCGTAGATTCAGTGTAACGTATTCGCGAATGTAACGTAGAGTAAATTCAGTGCAAAGTAAATTCAGTGCAGACTTTCTATTATCATCTGGCGATATGAGGTATCTTGGAGGATGCTGCTTGTAGTCCTAAGGTGCCATATATAGATTATAATCTACTCTCTGTATCGAGGACGCAACGTGCTGGGTTGACCGCTGTTCGAGCAAAACGGCAATCGGCATATAAGATAAATGTGGTAATTTATTAATGCAAGGTATGTGTGAATTTAATTATTATTAATGTTTTGGCTTCATTGAATGTCGGCCACTCGTGTTTCCAACGTATGTAATATTGATAAAAATTACAATTTATGACATAAACGATTTAAGCAAATAGTTTTTGTTTTAAATTAAAATAAATTTCACAAAAACTAAAGAAACCTTCAAACAAAAAAAATAAAATTTCTACGAATCAAAAACTACTAGTCGGGTCTTAACTAATTAGTACCACATAGGAAACACCAGCTGTTTAAAAAAAAACCACTAAAATTAAAAATGCATCCAGTATAGTTATGATAAGACATACAAACAATTTAAATCTCAACGAAAATATGTATTGGACGAGTTAAAATTCACTAAAAAGTTCCACTATACAAATGACTCGAGCTACTCGTCGGATATTAACTTAGTTCAAATGGTACTACATCAGGTATTATTTATCGTGTAAATAAAAAATAACGCGTGTCGTAGCGCAGAAGCACAAGCGTGAGACTGTAAACGCGATAGCTTGTGGGTTCGATTCTCACTCCAAGAAATGTAAAAATTTAGTATTTTCATTTCTTCTCTTTCATTCTCTGCCTACCCTGCTATACGCGGGATACAGGTGAAGTTAAAAAATATATATATATCAATCATCATCATGGTTCATAACTTATGCGTTAACGTGCATAAAAAAATCAGTCGAATTGAGAACTTCCTCTTTTGTATTTGAAGTCTATTAATTAAATAAAATTATTTAATAAATTGGTGGGTATAAATGAAATTGATACAGCATTACGAAATAAAGGCTTATGTCAAACTTGTATTATTAAACAAGTGGACTGCCGTTCAACCAATAAAGATAAAAATTACATTATACAACTTCTTTCTGTGGAGTATTCAGATAGGCACACAAACGCCTATCACTCCTTCTACAATGTATAATCATAACTACCTTGTACTGTTTGAAGATGGGTATATTCATTAATGTGTAGTACATACTCGCATATGAAATAAAGTATAAATATCATGTTTACTGCTAAAGTAGTACTTTTAAAGATTTTGTAGGAAAATTGAGGCAGAATTAATTAATACACAAATGGTCATTTTATATGGTATCTTTTGATAATGTAGTGGTAATTGTGTAAAAGTATTAATTTATCTTATTACTATTCTAATAGTTATTTTATTGAAAAAGATGTGAATTGAAGAACACGTAACAGTACCTAAAGCCCCAGTTAAATGGTGTATGTGTATTAAAAGGTGTAAATTAAATGTTGTATGAATAGTCTGAATTAATACAGAAAAAAAAACCTTTATCTATTCGGTTATGTAAAATTAAGTAACTTATTTTGTGGAAAAGCAGCGTTAACTGTTGTTCATTTAAATAGCTAATTTTTATAGCTTGTTAGCTTAATTTAAAGCCGAAAACGTATTAATAATACATCATATAAAATCAAGCTTCCTACCATGCTTGAAATTAAGTATTTTAAAGTATTTGGTTCTACTGCGTTTGTCATACAATGTAAGTATGGTACAAAGTCATGGAAGGGTGTACTCTTGGGATACGAACCAAACAGTTTGGAGTCCTGACAAGTCTTTTGATTGCCAGAGACGTTATAGTTGACGAGATTTTATTAAAATCCAGACGTATAGATCTGGGTAAGGAAAATGAAGAGAATAGTATAAATTCTCGCTGTAAAACTCATAGTGACTTTACGTTGAAATCAGTATCATAATCTCGTCTCTAATTGCCCGAAATCAGATGTGTCTAAATCTGATACGTATGAGTGCCCTAGCCAAGTAAAAATGAACCATGAAATAAACGAGAAAGATCACTGAATTGGTATAGTCGAATAACATTGCTACTTTAAATTACAAAGCAGTGAATACTGATAATAATTAAGAAATGAGAGAGTGCTAGACTTAAAAAAAAACTCTCTGTTGTTACAGTTAAATTAACAAAAATATAAGTTATTATTTAATGTGTGGTGAACTTGTTTTATGTGACGTCCCTAATTCTTTTAATGAAATTAAATGGAGGGAAAAGTAAGAATGTATTGGAATATGCAATAACTGTTACATTATTAAATTGATAATGTTATTCATATTAAATTGATATATTATTTCAATATATATATAATTAATTGGTGGTCACAATAAAAGATATATATTCATATTAAATATATATTAGTATAATTTATATTATACTAGATGATATAAGATATTGAATTATTCATTCATTTATAACAAGTGTGTATGTAGTCATAGAAGTCGAGTTTTAAGTAATGTTAAAAAATAAGTAACAATGAAGAATGTTACTGTTTACAAAAGATATAGGCATATGTCCGTAGTAAATACAGTAAATATATAAATCCTTGTAAAACAAAACGTGGACATCAAAGTCTAATATAAATCTCATTAAAATCTATGTAACTTTTTGTAAATAGCTTTTCGTTAATGCTTAGTTTTATTACAGTTAATACCTAGTAAATCTTAATTTGTTAGCTCATCATATAAATACAAACTGTTCTTCTTAACGGTTATTTATGACACGAAATATATACGTATGAAGGTGAACAAAGTATGAGATTATGCTTGCAAATTATATAAAGTTTAAAGCAGGCAGCTCGGTGTTGGTTTTTTAAAAATTTAGGCAGGCACTTGAAAAAAAAAAATAAAAATTCTATTTTTTTTTTATTTGATAACGGACAGCAAACGAGCAGAAGGACCACCTGATGGTAAGTGGTTACCTTCGCCCATAGACATCTACAACACTAGAGATGTTGTAGATGCGTTGCCGACCTAGGATACTGATGGAAAGGGGAAAATCTGGCATACATGCCATCGAACCGGAACACATCATTAGATATTTGGCGGCCCGTCTTTGACATGATAGTGGTCGCGAGCCAGACGGAGGACGAACCTCCTACCACTCTTTGGTTGAAATGTGTAATATGTTACATAAAAGATAGATATTATTAGAAATTAATTATGTCAATGAATAAGTTATAATAAGTGCCGATATACAGTATGAATAATTTCAAAATGTACTTAAATAGTAAATTTAAGATGGTTGATTTAAGAGATAATAAATTACTACTTGGTATTAAAATATCTCTATAAACATCAAATATTGTTTAAACAATATACTTTAAGTTTTGTTTTGAAAAAGTTCAATATGAATGAATGAATGTATGTTCAATATGTGTTAATACGCCTTTAATATTTTGCCCTTTGTTGTAATGTTATTTGTATTTTTAATATATACTAGTGGGGCTACTATTGACATGTTAAATGTATGTTGACTATACAAAAGTGTACAAACATTATATGGTAATGTGTAACACATCTTATTAATTTATCTTATTAATTTGTATTTCTGATACAAAATTGTAGAAATATTAGTTATCTACTCTTCTATATATACACTATATGTATGCCAATTTTTATATTTTGGTCATTACGTTTTTTTTTATTGTCATTAGTTGACTCTGTAAAAAGTACCACTGTGAAAGTTGTTTTTTTAAATGTAATACATAACATAATACAGCATATTATATTATAGTGTACTGAGTAAGAAACAAGTGTCAGTGGTTGTATCTTAATAATAATATAATAAAATGAAATTATATTCTACAAGTCAACAGGTAGCAGATGAATTGACAAATTCAATAAGTAACAGTAGTTGTGTTTTCAATGTATGAAAAGTAAATTGGTTTTAAAATGATTATGTTAAATTTATGATTAAATTATGTAACTAGCATAATAACAATCTTATTTCTGTTATGTTCGTTTATAAATTAAGATTGTACTCAATTTAATGTGATACTAATAACTGTATATTAATGAATTATCATTGTTTGAATAACACATGGCCTGATTAGGTTTTCTGGGTTTTCCTAATCCTTGCAACGAATGTTGGGTCAGTAAAATGTATTTCCCAGGAAGAGACTGCTATCGCTTAAATTGCTATAACTGTTGTGTGTTAAAAGATTATTTTTTTGAGGGGACGTGTTGGAATATCAATTGATTTTATAGTTGGTCAACTGACTTGTTAAATTGTCAAGTTGTTTTATTGATGGGTCGAGATTGAAAACCTCGGCTGAAGAGGCATTTATCACGCCTAGCCAGGGTGCCGACTTCCCTCCTCAACCTACTGCACGGGGAGAGAGAAAACTACTGTTGTACTGTGTTCTTTACGTGTTAGAACTTACGAGCCGAAAAGCAGTCTCTTCGAGTACTCTTTCTTTTCGGTGAAATATAATTAATTTATGAAACCGAATGACCGTTTTATTTACCCTAACCTCCTACAGTTTCTAAGTCACAAATGTATCTTTTTTGTATGTATCAAATTTTGAAAGTGCTGGTTGACCTAATTTTTTTTCTTTTTTTTTTAACTTCACGCTGTAACCCGCATATAGCAGGGTAGGCAGAGGGAACCAGAGAACCTAGTGTTAAGACACTCCATTCTCTTTCAACATTTCCTTTCCCCACTTTCTGCCAAATTGAGGCATTGCGTGTTGAGTAGCGGAACTTAACGCCACGCTTTGCCTTATTACCAAACCCAAGAAATGAAAATAGTAAATTTTACATTTCCTAGAGTGGGAATCGAACCCACAACCTGTCGCGTAAATAAATAATAATAGTATATTGTTAAGTTTTATCTAGATCTGTTTGATAGTTTATGCGTGACAGTGTAACAAACATCCTCAAAAGTTGTCATATTTATAATATAAATAGAATTTCAAGAGAAACTACTTTAGAATAGAGTTTTAAATAAACGAAAAAGTAGCACTAGAAAGAGACAAACATATAAAAGTATAGGATTTTTCTGGTGAAAGAAAGAGATAGTATGTATAAATTACACAAATTGTCACATATAAGTAAGCCATTCCCAACAAAGTATGATTTAGAATAATGTGTTTTTCATGTGTATTGTGTTCTATGAAGCCCTTCATTTAATACCCATATTGGGTGGATTGTGCAAAAATATGTAATCCGCCATTTTGTAACGGCGGCCATCTTGTATTTACATGATAATGATACAGAATTTTTTTATTTTTTTTTTCGTCTGTGTAGTATGCTGTTAGCCCTGTTGGCCTCGACAGCGTCACCGGGTTTTGTGGGGGGCCGAGCTTGAAGAGCTCTGACCCTGGCTTGGCCTCCTCGGGAGGAGGACCATCAACTTAGAACTGCAGTGTCACAGGGGCGCCTCCTGCGAGGCCGAACCTCGGCTTGCGAACACTGCTTGTAGTGGGGGACTTTGCTTCGCTCGGCCCGAGCTTCAGCCTACTGGGTAGGGCATTTGATGCCCTGTTGGATTTTAGTGGCTTGACCCGGTCGCGCCGAGGCGTGATCGAGCCGTAGAAAAATAAGGACCTCGTCTCCACCGGCGGGGACGGTGTTTGTGTCGTGTGCGTCTGCGAGTGTGTTGGATCATACCTGTATGTTGCGGATCGTTCGCGAGAGTAATGGCGTCAGCTTCTTCTGTTAAAACGTGTCGAGGCCTACGGGGCCCCCAGGGACGTTTGCTAATATCGTAGATACAGAATGTACTAGTGCTTTGATCGCAACTAAAATTATCAGTGTAATAAATATTAGATTATTCTATTAACAAAAAAGGGTCAAAATTTAAATACTAAATTTGACCCAAACAGACAAATAGAAATCAAACTTCAATAAGAGTTTATTGGATTTAGCTTAGAAAAAGAAACCTAATATTTTTCCTTCGAGATGTTTCCTTCTGGCTTCCTCATGGTCCAAAATACCACCACTGGTTGTAAGAACAGGGACTTATAAAAAGAAATGACAATTTGCGTTGTCATTCTGATGAAATACATTATTTTATACTAGAGTTTATATACTTTGATTAATAAAAACATATCAACTTTGCCTTTTACAACAGAAGTGGTATTCAGTAAAAGCGCCATCTATTGGATTTTAATATAACTAAGTGGTAAAGACTACTACCGCCATCTCTCGAAACATATACATATCGTATAGTAAATATACTAAGCTAGTGCCCTCCTAGAGTACTTTTATTCGATTAAATTTGTGAAAATATTAAAGGATCACGATTTTTACTTTAAATGATACGTACGTAATCTTTAACAATATGCAAAACAATGGTTTTTTTTTAGTTTCTTCATGCATCTGATCATGAGAACACAACATTTTTTACAACATTTTTAACATATTTTTTGAAAATAATTTTTTTATGTCAAGCAAAATTATTAAATATATTTTTTTTATGTTGATCGAAAAAAGGTTCGAAAGCTAATCCTTTTTTTTTTCATTACATATAACCTTAACCTATATAAATATGGGTTAAGGTTTTGTTAATACTGGCATGTGATTCGAATTTGCTACTATCCCGGTCATTCGAACACCACTGCGCCACAACGATTTCATTTATCTCATTAAAGGGGAATTATCTTAAGCCGGCTTAATTAATAGTTAAATTGCGTTATACGTGTCGTAGTCATATCGTACAGTTGACTTTTTCATAAAATGATCGAGAATATAATTAGTTGCTTTTTATCAATTAGCCGGATCATTACGTTCAACTTTACGCTTTATTCCATATAGCAGGGTAGTTAGAAAGAACCTAGTGTCATGACACTCTGTTCGCCGCGCGTCGCCCAAATTCGAGACATTGCGTGTTAAGTGGCGGAACCCAACGCCGTGTTTTGGCTTACCAGAACGGAGACCTTGAAATATATTAAATATATTCAATACCCCTAGTGAGAATAGAACCCGCACATTTATAGTCACAGGCTGTCCCTCTGCGCCGCGATGACCTCTGTGAATGAATCATGACGTGCTTTGACCAAATCAATGATAATCCATTGTTTATCTTGAACTGAATTTGCGGCTACTTTATGAAACGGCCGATCTGTTTTGGCCAAATTGTAAAACCATATTAATTACCGATATCATCAACTTGGTAGCAACAAAGTTACTAATTATGTTCATTTCTTTGAAGTACAATTCTTATGATACATATACACAACATTTTTATTTAATATAAAACATGTTATTTTTAAATAATAGAGGTTAAGATAACTACGCGACAGAAATTGGAGGTCCTATTATGACGAAAACAATAAATCTACAAATAATATTAGATACTTATAAAATCTACTTTTAAATGTTAAAGTATCTTGTAGGTGTTCTTTGTAGGACAGTCTCTCTGTTAACACGATTGGTTGTGAATTCGATACACATGGGTGAATCATTATAGTTACTTATGCTATTTCCATTTCATTGTTCTGGTGATACGAGGCACGGCGTTGAGTTCCACAAGTCACAAGTATTGTCTCGAATTTGGACCTGTTAAAACTGAAAGTGTAAAGTACACGAAGTATTTATATCAAATTCAAGATCAATATTTTATTTGTTAGACTATTTATTAATTTAACTGATTCTAAAGAGATTGGAAGTATCTAAATAGTTTAAACTAAACATTAATAAATAGGTATATGGAACTTCAATGTTGTGGTTTCGGTTGACCAGTCTGTTTCAAAGGTATCATTGCCAATAATAAAGAATTGTAAACCATTGTCGAATATAAAAAAAAAAAAAAAAAAAAAAAAAAAAATAAGTCCCGCTGAGTTTCTTGCGCCGGTTCTTCTCAGGTCTGAGGCATTAAATTTAGTGAACCGGTGGTAAATTATTTGACGTTCAAAAAATGAAGCTTGTAACTTCTTATTTTGAATAAAATTATTTGACTTTGACTTTGACTTTGACTTTGACTTTGACTTTGACTTTGACCATTTCATGAAATGCTCAGTTCTACAACATGACTACGACATACGCTTACATAATATTATGAGACCTATATATTAATAGGTACTTACAAGATTTCAAGAGTTAATATCAATAATTTTGGTGGTTATATTGGAGTTATATTTCCAAGCTGAAGATATTAATACTTCGACATATAATTAAAGAATTGTCAATACTAAAAAAGCTAGTATAGTTAGTAGATATTTAAAAATTATTATCAGGATGCCAGTTATGAAAAAATTGTAGTGTTTTGAAAATAAATTAATAATATATATTTTTTTCTTTTAGCTTCACGCTGTATCCCGCATATAGCAGGGTAGGCAGAGGGAACCTGAGAACCTAGTGTTAAGACACTCCGTTCCCCACTTTCCGCCAATTTGATTGATTCTTTGGACGATCGCGATATTGAGAACGTTAACGAGTTGTATTGTATAAGCAATTGATACTCCATTTGGCTTGTAATCAGTTTAACTACGAAATATAACTATCTATTCTGTCTTTCATTATATTTAATCTCTTTTTTTCTACTTCTTCCTCCTATTTTCAAGTTGGTTAAAACTACAGACCAGTACATACAGTATATATGGGTACACTGTAATCGACTATACTGTGGAGTGCCGGTTACAAGCGAGGGCGTCATATGAGGGTCGGACGGGATGACGTCGAGAGGGCTTTGATGTCGCTTCAGCTTGTTTGCGTATTAAAGGATTTATTTAATTGAATCGACTTCTTGCCCTTTGTAGTCGCCGCCAGACCCCATCAGGTACCGCCAGACCCCACCAGACCCCACCAGACGCAGAAGCGACAGGAAGCGTCAAGTGCTCTTTTGTTCATCAATCACTTTGACTTTGACAAAGTTTTTTTTTTATTTATTCTATTTTATTTTAAAGGCGAAGTGCAATTAGTGTGATGTGGAGTTATTTCTGTTTTTATTATGTTTGTTTTAGATACTAGTGTGTTGTTTGATAATAATTATAAGTAGATATCTACTAAGGTCGGTGGTCGGTGGTCGCGGGGGTTGTGGGTTCGATTCCCACAAAGGATGATTATATTTAAAATAATTTTATATCCCCGTTCTTATAAGACAACACCCGAAGTTAAATTACACAGTGCAACACGCTAGGATTCCGGCGGCGAATGGAGTGTCCTGATATTAAATTCTCTTTGCCTATATTGCTACCTGGGAAAAATATATTTAATACTCTACTGCTTAATAATTTTGAAATTCTCTTGAATTTTTCGTTTATTGTGCTCTTTTATCTTATCAAACAAATCATTGTGAAGACAAAGGAAGCCTACTATCTGAGAGGAACTATTACTGTATCATGATGTATATGTGATAAAACATGAAGGAAAAAAAAACCTTCCCTTTGTAAACAATGAAAATTATGTGGGCGAATAGTATGAAATTTGGCACAGTTATAGTTTATATGGAGAAGAAATACAGAAAGTCAATATTATATCTAATAGAAATGTATTTCATTTTTTATTTTATTTTTGTAATGGATTAGATCTACAAAATAAATATTACACAAAACTACCATAGATTTCACATACACTATTGTATAAACTGACATACATCACTAAGGTAACATATAATTTCCACATCACTACCTACTAATTAATTCAATTATGCAAAAAACCTACTAAATTAAGCAAATATTAACCTTACAGGAAATGTCAGTCATTTACTAAGCAAGTATAATTAACACCTCGCTATTTCCGGTAGAGAGTGGAGAGTACGCGGAGTGTATGCGCTTAGTCCCTTTGACATGCAAATGGCAGGTGGCAGCTCGTTGTCATTCTTTTGATTATATTATAATAAACGCGACGCGAGTGTTCTTGAATACTTCAAGGTACACTCAACTTGTCTAATCGTTGAGTTCTTTAGATGTTAAGTTTTGAGTGCGTTTATAAATATTTATGTTAGAACAACTGTTATTGTGGAGTTATTTATCAATTTTTAAATACTAGAAGCCCGGTTTACGCGTAAAGCACGTTGCCTTGGTAACATGTAAAATACGTAGGTATATGTCGAATACGTGGTTAGTGTACGTAATATTATTTTTTTTTTATGGATAACGGATCTACGTTTTTTATTCGAACAGCGAAGAATGGAACTCATTGCCCGCGTCTGTATTTCCAGAGTCGTACAATTTGAGGATCTTCAAAAACGAGTTAATGGTTATCTTCTAGGCAAGCGTGACATCGTAGACCGCTTTAAAAAAAAACTCTCTCTATCTATGCTTCTATGCGAAATAATGTGTGAAACTGAAAATAGTAAGATAATTTAATTTAATTTTAAACTTGGGTAGAGCTCCAACTTTTTTAAATATCATTTAAGCTGCTTTTTAATTTTGACAAATTTCCATAGAGAAAAAGTACAAAGATTTCTGACAAGGACAGATAACGAAATTTGCTGCAATTTATATAAAAAATCAATTTTTGTATTTAAAGTATTATTCTAAATTTTTATTTTTTATTCTAAGTGTATTTTATAAATATTAAAATATTTAACAGATAATCCCTCTTGCAAATGATTCTTCATAGATATTTTTTCGAATAGTAAAAATATACCTACAGAGAGATGCATAAATAAGTTATGACAGGCGAATAAGGCGTCCGACGTGGCTGATAAGAACATATCTATAGTAACTTATACTTGAATAAAAACGCTTTTTTTAGTTTTTCGTTGTATCCCGCACATAGACACTCCGTTCTCTTTTAACATTTCCGTTCCCCACTTTCTGCCGAATTGCGACATTGCGTGCTGAGTGACAGAACTCAACGCCGCGCTTTGCCTTGTTATCAGAGCGAGGAAATGAAAATACTAAATATTAATTTCTTTTATTTCTCACACGCTTCTGCCTCTGATCCGCGTAGGTGGTGATGGTGTTCCAAACGCTTGAGGTGCTTCATATCAATTGTTGATCTTTTACTAATTTCATTTCTATATGAATTGATTGAATCAGTTCAAAAACGTTATAAGTGCCAATTATTGAAATAAAAAAAGAAGTGTTACGCCGCGCTTTATGGTACCAAAGTTAAAATAAAATTAAATAAAACCGTTTAAAGCAACCTCTACACTATTCTCCTACTCTGTACACGTCACACAAAACAAAACGCGACTGGCAAGCGTCGTGCAAACACGACTGGACTAACCTAATGAGAGCGAGCGAGACGCACCCATACACACACCACATAACAGAGCGAGACCACTATATGTGGCGGTTAAAGCGCAATACCTACCATTGACAGGGAACAGAGATAGATATATATGTAAAACGTAAGAGGGACAGAGAGGGGTATAGATACTCAGTGTTGCTTGGTGGTGAATAATTTAAGGGCCGCCCTTTTGACTCGGTACACATGGAAACTTTGTTTATGTATTGGCATGTATTTGTGAAAGCTTTGCGAACTGAAATGTAGAGGTTTATTGATTCTTCTGTATTACAATTTATAGTACATATATAGATAGAATCATGTAGGTACGTTATATCTATCTATATACGTGAAGCAAAAATGTTGTACCCCTGATTACTAAAATTACGCGGACGGAGGAGCATGAAACTTGGCACACTTATTTATTTAAGCGGGAAATGGGGAGCGGAGTTGTTTAAAGAGAGTGCAGTGACATGACATTAGATTCTCTGGTTCCCTCTGTCTACCCTGCTATATACGGGATACAGCGTGAAGCTAAAAAAAAAAAAAAAATAAATTACCTCAAATGAGAATTGTCAAAGCCACGTGTTGTCTTCTCAGAGTTTAAAGCGTCGGGTTTTCTAAAATATAGTTATTACATGTTGAGATATTTTAAATGACAGGTGTCCATAGAACACAGTTCCCACCGGCTTGACTAACTTTTTAAAGTACGATGAATGAGACGTAAAAAAAAGGTTGCCAGGAAAATGTGGAGATCGAATTGTAATGAAGTTTGCAAACAAAGTCAAGCAAGATGCGAGTTAAAAAAAACCCGCCATGAAAATTTGGACCTTAAATTGTAATTGACTTTGCAAAAAGAACATGCTTTGTCATCTGGAGATTTAAGCACTTAAAAAAAGGGTTTCTTTTTTTAACTTCACTCTGTAACCCGCATATTGCAGGGTAGACAGAGGTAACCTGAGAACCTAGTGTTGAGACACTCCGTTCTCTTACAACAATTTTGTTCCCCACTTTCCGCCGAATTAAGGCATTGCGAAAAAAAAGTCATCGCCAAAATTCGATAGTGGAATTACAAAATACCTCCACATTACTATTTACCGGCTTCCCTAAATATATGTACCGGCTTTACTAAATATACACCGGCTTCTCTAAATTTATTGGCTTGAACTAAAATTTTTACCCTTCGTCACTGGAATTTAGTTTAAAGACACTCCGTTCTCTTTTAACATTTCCGTTCTCCACTTTAAATATAGTTCCACATTTTAAACATAGTTTTTGTAAATATGCCAAACATATAGTTTATATTAAAGTCAGGTGTAAGGCGGGCGGAAGTGCGAGGGCGGCGGGCATCAGCTAATATTTGCTTAGAGTAATCGCTTTCCGGGATCGCGGTATTGAACCTGATCAAACCTGTTTACTTATTCGTCTTGAGTTTTATAGCTAACTAACTTGCCAATGAATGGAAAATAATTATTCAAAGACAAAATTATCATTTTTTTCTTTGAAGAGCAATGGTATATGATTGGTTGTAAGAAATTAATATATTTAAATTATTTCTATATCCGCCACTTTAGATGACAATACGCGGCGTTGGGTTCCGGTAACAAAATCGTGTACAAAGTACACAATATACCTACAATATGTAAAAGAAACTTGAAACAATGCAATAATTTTTTTTTTTAGCTTCACGCTGTATCCCGCACATAGCAGAGTAGGCAGAGGGAATCTGTGAATCTAGTGTTAAGAAACTCCGTTCTCTTTCAAAATTTCCGCTCCCCACTTTCCGCCGGATTAAGGTATTCCGTGCTGAGAGGCGAAACAAAACGCCGCGCTTTGCCTTGATACCAGAGCGAGGAAATGAAAATACTAAATACTATTAAGTATTTAATACTTTCATTTCCTGGAATGGGAATCAAACCCACAACCTATCGCTTTCACAGTCGTACGCTTACGCGTCACGACCTCTACGCGTCTAGACCTCAAACAGAATTACTAAGTATATTTAAGATAATTTCCTCCTTAGAAGACAAAACGCGGCGTTGAGTTCCGGTAACAAAATGGTGTACAAAGGACCTTAACACTAGATTGTCTACAATATGTTGAAAAAGCGTGAAACAATGCAATAAATGTTTTAATTTATCAATAATACCCAAAATAAATTCAAACTTAGGACCACCGTCTAGAAAAACACTTTCCAATTACACCACGAGGACTAAACGAAAATTTAAACAATCATTTCGGTAATAAAAGCTCATATTCGGTAATAAAAGCTCATATTACCTGTAATAAGCAATCAAGCCAGTAATTACTTTATAAGTATATTATACATAGGTAGTGTTGTTAACGCGGCGGCGCGTGGCGGCCACGTGGCGGCGATGAACGCCGGAACGGCTATTAGCTTATTTATAATTATAAAAGATATGTTTTGTAGATTGTAATATCATGTGTGAGTAATTTGGGAATTTTAAATATTATTTAGAACCATTGTGGCGCAGTGGAATAGTGTGTAACTGTACATGGAAGTGTTTATGGGTTCGAAACGTCGGGCTATTATAATATTTATTTATTATTATTACGATGGTAATTATTTCTACTTTTTCGTTATGGTAAGACAAAGCCGGTTATTGAGTGCCGTCAACGCAATTTAATGAATTTTTCGATTTCAAGAGAATAGTGAATGACGGAATCTCTTGATATCTTAGATAGTATCTGACTCTACAATACGACATTAAGCGTGAACTTACTTTTAGTTTCATTTTTTAGTACAGTCAAACTATAAGCCTTCTTTTTTTTTTTTTAAACTTCACGCTGTATCCCGCATATAGCAGGGTAGGCAGAGAAAACCTGAGAACCTAGTGTTAAGACACTCCGTTCTCTTGCAATAATTCTGTTCTCCACTAAACTATAAATAAAAAATCAAATATTTTAAAAAAACATGATGAATTTCTAAAATTGCGTAGTCTTAAACGAAGTATATGTATTTATATGTTACTATCAAAACGTAATTAAAAACCGTTTTAACTCATATCATATCGATATCTAAATAATCATATCTGATATCAAATAACTACACACAAAACGTAACGACAACTCGACGACGAGATATGAAAACTAAATTGTAACGAAAACTAAATTACTATCGCAACACAAACTCGATATCTGAAAAGGAATATGATATCGGATATGAAAACTTCATATCCGATATATAACCGTTAACGCATATAAATTTTCACTCGAGAGAACGCATATGCCAATACCAAATGCGTCAACCACATATATAATAGGTATCTATAATTTTTTTTTTTTTTTCATAAATTGAAATAAAAATCATATTCACAATTTTTCCCACATACCAGGGTAGTCAGAGAGAATTTAGTGTTAAATCACTCCGTTCTACATTCCGTTTAATTTGTAACTTTCATATAGGTATTCGAGGTATTGCTTGACCTGATTCCTGCCGCAGGATTTTCAAACCGCGCAGTACGCCACAAGCTTAAATACCATCCACACCACCTGGATGCGTGGCACTCCAGTACTGTGCGGTTTCGAAGGAATTTCCTTCCACGTGCTACTCAACTGTGGAATGGCCTACCTGCGGCAGTTTTTCCAGGTCGATACGGAATGGGTACCTTCAAAAAGCGCGCCTACTCGCACCTCAAAGGCCGGCAACGCACCTGTAGCTCTTCTGGTGTTACACGGGACCGTGGGCGGCGGGGATCACTTACCATCAGGTGACCCGACCGCTCGTTTGCCTAGTCCTTTCCATAAAAAAAAAAAACAAAGTATAACAGGTTTACTCAGAAATATTATTTATTTTGATTTCAGCTACCTGTTATTTTATCATATATAGCATGAATGCAATCTGACTAAGACCGTTGGGGTAAGGATGGTTTTCGTTGTCGTCGAGGATATCCGAACACTCTTGACATTGTGACGTGCCTTGCAGGCTCCCGCTGAAGTGAAGAATGATGCAGTTCTTCAGCTAGTGGCGGTCGAGGGAGAGCACCGTAAGGTTTTAGTGGGTATACGGACGGACTAAAAATATCTGCTTATCCGGAGTCCCACATAACTCATCCGAGTCCCCAATCGGGCAGGTAGGTACTAAAAAAGTTTCCACACGTATTAAAAAAAGAGAGGTTTTCGATATTAAGCAAGAACTAATCAGAAGCTAAACGAAAATATTTATGTTATAAGCAAACAATAAATAAACTTGTTAAAAAAAAATCACCGGATATTAAATATAAATAGTGATTTTCCCCTCCATTAACTCGGAACCCTCTCAGATCGGAGGGCACTAAGTAACCGAATGTTTCGATCAAACCAACCGTTCTCTCCTGTATCCTGCTCCGTGCTCATCTACAAATTACATTAGAAATATTAAAAAAGACATTTTAAACCTTATTGGACAGTGATAAAGTTTATATTAAGTTGTATTGGGTTGAAGTGGGGATGCGGGCGGGAGTCGAACCCGTAATAGGTTATTAAAACATTGAGCCAAGTTCTCAGTTTATTGGTGCTCGTTGAGATCGTGATTGCGGTTACGACGATATATTTCATTAGCTTTTATTTAGACTGTCTTGTAGTAGGGTTGGGTTTATTAATAACGGGGCAATTTTTTTTCACGCTTTTTCACGGCGATCGAAGAAAACACTCGGTTATTGGTTTTTCGCCTGCATTCAAAACGTTGCATATTAAGTGGCGCAACTTATAGCTGCGCATTGTCTTACTAGAGCTTAAATTAATTAAAATATAAACATGCTTTAAGTGGGAATCGAACTCGCAACTAGGTGTGTTGTTTAATGTATTTTGTATCTCGTTCTCTCACTGATTTGACAACTGATAAAAAAATCAAGTATAGGTTATATTTCATTATTTTTTATAGTAACGCATTTTTGTTACATCTGGTTTCCAAAACTAAACTAACATTTTCAAAAGATACTCATATCAGAATTTTGAGATTCCGATATGAGTATCTTAATTATATTAATTATATTAATAATTAGAAAATATGTATATACCTGCTATCAGTGGATAGCAGGGTGAAGGCGGCAGGTAGGGCGGCGCGGACGGAATTTGCTTTTATTGGAAATCATAAGAAACAACAGCTAAGCTTTAAAAAAGAACCATCAAAATCGGTTCATCCAGTAAAATATAAACACACATAAAAATACAGTCGACACATCTTCTTATTTTGAAGTCACTTAACAAGTGTTTCTAAAATACTTATATAATATACTGCACAAGTGAGGTGACCACCCGTGGGGCAGCGCGGACGGCAGCGACGCTGCAATTACTTTATAAAGAAACCATGAGAAACAATAGCTATGATTTAAAAAAGAACCATCAAAATCGGTTTACCCAGTTAAAAAAACTGTCGAAATGAGAACTTCCTTATTTTGAAGGCAGTTAACAAGTGTTTCTAAATTACTTATATAATATACTACACAGGTAAGGTGAGGGTGGTAGGGCGGTGCGGAGGGCGGCGGGGCGGCGCGTGATGCCAATTACTTTTGTTAGAAACCATGGGAAACTTATAATGAAACCTTGATCGATAATTTAAAATGATTATTGATGATATCGTTTAAATTTTAACCTATTTTTTTATTTTTAAGGGTTAAGGGTTATTCATATTTAATTTAATTTTGGAACTGTAAATACAAGTTTCCTTAGCAATGTGTGTGACAACAGTGACAACAGTAGCAACGTTTATTCTATTAATAAACCTAATCTGGTATACTTCATTATACATTACTTAAGGATGTTGGTTTTGTGGTACTATTCCTTGATTCATTTTACGAAGAAGTGAATCTATGGACATTTTGAAATGTTTCCATGCCTTATTATGACTACTAGTGTCCCCGTTGACGCGTTAACAACGCGTTGTCTTTAGAGATGCATATGTCACTTTATATAAACATGGATGTCAAACGAATAATAGTGTGTGTAACATTTATTTTAAAAATTTAATATACTTTTTATACATTATTTAAAAAAAAAATTAGCATTCTGCACTCCATCTCTATATAAACTATAAGTGTGCCAAGTTTCATGCTCCTCCGTCCGCGTAATTTTCGTAAAAAGGGTACAAAGTTTTTGTTTCACGTATTAATATATACTTATATATAGATATGTTTGTTTTTTAATTTTATTTTTATTATTTTTTCTTATAAGATTACACCTATCTTTTTGTACAGATGTGTGCTTGAACAGTTTCCAAGAGGCACAGGTTCCAAGAGGCACAGGTTCCAAGAGGCACATTCAAACTTTTATACGTTTTTTAATTTATGTTATTTTTTTAATTTTGTAATTTTATTAATCTTACATACCGGTATACTTACGATATCCTCCTAATCCGTATACCCTCATAAAAACAGACATATGCCTTAACCGGTTGAAGCAAACATTATAATTACTAGCAAATATTAAATATTAGCACAAATTAGAGGGGACGTCCCGCCGGGAGGCGCGCATATGTCGCTACTGTTTACTTCATTACTTTACTGGTGTACAGTTATTTTGAAGTGAAACTTCTTAGAATTATTGTGATTTGGAATTGAATGTAACGAAATCGCGTCACAGTGAGTAACAAAACTTACTTATATTTGTTGATTAAGGCAAGTGAGGGAATGAGATAAAAGTACGATACAGTATTATATTATTTCGGTGTAAATTAAAATATAAAATAACTTTTGAGTTTGATAAAAAAATATCAAAACAATAAACATTATAATTATCCTCATGTACATCTCATTCTTTCTTAGACTAGTTTTCTTTCTGCGTGTGTGAATTAACACATTTTAAAGACTTCTAGAGGAATACCCCATACAATTGGGGACACGGACGTATTATATGTGGCCAAAGGTCAGAAAGAAGCTGGCAGACTATCCGCTAATACTTCATGGATCCTCAGATGAGGACATCAGCCGCTAGCCTTAGGAACTGCTCATATCTTCTGAAATTTTCAGGAGACATAATAACATCAATATTATTGTAGCGCATTGAATAATGAAAATAATTTAAATTAAATAAGAGAACAACTTAAAAGAAATTAAATTAACGCCTGAGGCGCAGAGGCACAAGCGTGCGACTGTAAACGCGACAAGTTGTGGGTTCGATAGGTACCCACTCCAGGAAATGTAAAAATTTAGTATTTTCATTTTCTGGATTTGGTAACAAGACAAAGCGCGGCGTTGAGTTCCGCCACTCAGCATGCAATGCTTCAATTCGGCAGAAAGTGGGGAACGGAGCGTCTTAACAAAAGGTTCTTAGGTTCCCTCTGCCTACCCTGCTATATTAGCAGGGTATGCAGAGGAATCCCACATATGCGGGATACAGCGTCAAGCTATAAAAAGGCTCCAGTAAGACAAAGCGCGACGTTTGCGTCCCGCTATATACATGTAATGTCTCAAATTTAGACGGAAAGCGGTAATCGGAGTGACCTAACACTACGTTCTCTCTTACTACCCTGCTATGCGGAACAAAGCATGAAACGTTTCTTTATTAAATAATGAAAGCTGTCAAATATACTGCCAAAATAAAAATCCTTTAAAATATTAACCACTCGAGACAGCCGTCGACGTCTTGAAGCTGGGGGGTTATTGTGACAAGTGATCGTTAACTGCAAGTGTTGTAATGAGAAACCTGATTTTGAATCAACCAAATTTCGAAAACCTAATTAAATTTTTATAATTATAATAATAAATGATAATATGTGGATAAAATAATGGAATTTATGTCCATATCGGGCGTGAATGATTTTAAGCATAGGTACAGTAAGTTGTATTCACTAAGCTACTTAAATATTGTTTTTTTCTTAAAATAGCTTTCTTTTTTAATGTAGTCACCGTCCCATAAATAAATCAAATTAATGCCCTGCTTTATGTATGCCTAATGCCTATATATATTTAAAAAAATGTATCTGCAATTTTACTTATCAACATATTCGCGCCCGATACGAATATACTGATCTATCTCAATTGTTGAGACCTCCATTTTTCTATTTTTTTCTCTATAAACTGTAAACGCAAGTGTATATATTTAAATCATATTGCTTTCCTCGTTCTGGTAAGACAAAGGGCAATGTTGAGTTCCGTCATTCATCACGCAACATCACGATTTCGAAAGAGAAGAACGGAGTGTCTTAACACTAGGCTCTGTCTGTCTACGATACTATACAATACAAAGCGTGAAGCTAAAAAAAAATATATCCAAACTTTATCAAAATATATAATCCAACGAAAATCGAAGATTACCACAAATTGTCCAATAAGCACCCACATCTCATTCACATCGAATTTGGAAGGAATAATGTCATTTATACAAAAGGTGATACAAAAAACATAATATCATAGGAAATATTAACCCAACACTCAATAGTAGTCATTGTATGGGTCCGGATTCGAACCGCAAGCCCTTGAGTGAACGGAAGTGATTGTGCAAAGATTTACAGCAGATTATTGTATAAAAGCGTGTAATGCGTGAATGGAACTGGACTGCCTCTCGGTTTATTCATCCAAATTCAAAGAAAAAAGTTCACGACAATATTGATTAGGTAAGCAGTTTCACGCTTTTTCTTGTGTGGCGGGGTATTAAAAAAGAATATAGTGTTTAAACACTCTGTTTTTCACTTTCCCCAAGAATCGAAGTGATTATTGGCGAAATTTAAAATAAAATTAATTGTTTATTATATAACTGAAAATAAATATAATTATTATGTTTTTGTGTTAACTGTAGTAATACATTTAATTAAGTTTAGTTAATAAAAATTTATCGTACTAATCATATAAATATAATGGTTTTTGATGTGAGCTTATTAGTGTTTCATGCTAACTACTAGTTACTGAACGAGAACTTTACAGTATTTTTTTTTAGCTTCACGCTGTTTCCCGCATATAGCGGGGTAGGCAGAGGGAACCAGATAATCTAGTGTTAAGACACTGTTCTCTTTCAACATTTCCGTTCCCCACTTTCCGCTAAATTGAGGCATTGCGTGTTGAGTGGCGGAACTCAACGCCGCGCTTTGCCTTGTTACCAAACCCAGGAAATGAAAATACTTTATTGTAATAGGTAGGTATAGTAGCTTACACAACAATAACACACATACATCAAAATACAACGATAAATATTGAATTTTCTATAGATAATTTCTTTATCTAAGCAGCTTCATGCTTATTAACACATAGCAAGATATGTAGGGAGTCCCTAATGTTAACAAATACTTCATTGTCCACTTTACTTCTACATGGAAATACTATGTGACTAAATCAAAATCTACTATCTCTACTTACTATCATACTTTGGCCACATAGCTCGGAGACAACCAGATAGTCTGGTCAAACTGGTTGTCGTTGGCAAAGAAGACGGAAGAAGACCTAGAGGCCGTACGCCCTGCCGATAGTCTGACACCGTCAGAGAGATCACAGGACTCTCCATTGTGGAAGTGCTCAGGCAAGCCGAAAACAGGGTGGCATGGAAAAAGCTTGTTTACACCCCATTATGATTCATCAAAACGGGCACGACCTTCAGCAATGAAGAATACCAAGAAGAAGAAATGAAAATCCAAACATTTCGTTAAACAAGATTTGAATACCATTACCATCACAAGCATAATAACCAGACACATTACAACTAAGCTACGACGTCGTCTCATACACGGATACCATTAAGAAGAGATTAATTTAAGCCACCCATACAATTGGCTAAAATCCCAAATAAATAAAAAAAATCGCAAATTCTAACACTTTGAATTGCACCATTTGATTTGTACCGACACCCACATAAATAGATGCACAAAGCAACAGACGGACCGACGGGGTGTAATTATATACTGGTATAATGCTTAAGCCGACTTCGCTTCCGTTTTAGTTCCGAGTACAGAAAAAAACTTATAATATACGTATTTATATAGTTTTTTTCCGGACACACGGTCTTATTTTGAGAATCACAATAAGTTGTCTGATATAATAGTCGATCTAACTTCGTTACGCAGTAAGTATTGTTGGTGGTATACATTGAACTTGAAAATTTACAAATTATTATATATTTAGATATTATGAGAGGCCCTCGCGGTACAGTGGAACTGTATCTATGAATACGGTTGGTTGTGTATTCGTTTCCCACTCAGGGGGTTATATATAATCATATATTTAAATTACTTTCATTTCTTCTCTTTGATATGGCAAATTTCGGATGGATCGAAGAACTGGGGAAGAGTATCTTAACACTAGGTTCTCTGTACTTACAGTACCACGCAGAATAAAGTGTACAGTTAAAAGAAGCTAGAAAACGGTAATAATTTGAATGCTGCGGAACTCTAACTCACGCATCTGGGAATTAGCGCCTGTCGTGGCGCAGAGGCACAAGCGTGCGACTGTAAACGCGACAGGTTGTGGGTTCGATTCCCACTACAGGAAATGTTAGTATTTTAATTTTCTGGGTTTGGTGACAAGGCAAAGCGCGGCGTTGAGTTCCGCCACTCAGCACACATTGCCTCAATTTGGTGGAAACTGGGGAACGGAATTGTTGTAAGAGAACGGAGTGTCTTAACACTGGGTTCCCTCTGCCTACCCTAAAAAAAATCTTGGAAATCGTCCAAGCATATCCAAGCCATACGTTCTTATCCAGCTACGTCGAAATTCTTTAACAAATATATCATTTGTCATAACTTATTTCTGTTGACAAGAGACGCGGATCAAGTTCCGCAGCGTTCAAAGTTTTTACCGTTTCCTATAATTTTTTTCGTATCTGTGTAATTAACATTTTAAAACATCAAAAAACGTCAAATTCCCACATATTTCCCACTCATCTTCATAACAAGCTTCTATCTCTATTTCGAATATCAGAGTACATAGTTCGTGCATCGGACAGGCAATCGCCCCACGTTGGTAGCGTCTGTCCGACTCACGACGTCGACTACACGACGCGACGCGAAGCGACCAATTTACTGGAGTAGCTTTATATCTCAGCGTGACACCTCGTGAGAATCAACGGTTTTCCTTATTGGTTTTATGTGTGTGGTTCTTGAAATTTAGTTTTTTTTTACTAAATAGATAAAAGGAATATATTATTAATTATATTTTTGTACAGGTAATAAAGAGTTTAAAGTAAAGACACTCATTTTAACGCTTTTCACTCTAAATTGAGAGATTGTGTGTGGAGTGGCGGAACTCAACGCCGCACTTTACAGAATAACAGTTATAAATATTATGTTAAATATAGTAAGAATCTAATAGAAAAAATAATTTTGTTTTTTTGGTGCCAATTTCATATCTAGTTTCTGGAGCTTTTTTATCAATAACTCATACGTAAATAGTTGGCCTGTATTTAATATGTACATAAATCGTCCTCTGTCTTCAGCTTTTTTGTTATTTGTTAATATACTGGGGAAGTATAATCCATACCTTTCGTTTGAATATATACATATGTTATAATTGTATTCTCTTATACATTCCATTACTCCATACTTAATGTATGTCCCTAAGGGAGTCCAATTATCACTTGCCATCTAACTAAATGTGAATATCTTCTCCTCATATACCTATACAAAAAAATATCTTATATAAACTCATTAGATTGGATTACAACCAACTACCATCGTCTTACAACACTTGCACTCAATTAAAAAAAAAACTACGGCATATCAAAGCATACGAAGTATCTCCAAGTTATTTATGAAACCGGAATTTCTTCCATTTGTGAGAGAATAATCCGCGCAAATCCGTTGTATTGTGTTATATTATGTTTCCGGAGTCTCCTAAAGCTTCTCTCTATATAATATAGGCCATAGTCACGCAGTGGGACAACATTTGATAGTAAACGCGATTGGTTGTGGGTTCGATTCCCACTCTGGAGAATGATTATATTTATATTATTATCATTTGTCTGCTTTATTTAGACAAAAAGTAGAGTTGAGTTCCTCCATTTAACAGGCAATGTCTCGAATTCAGGCGGAAAGCGGTGAACAAAGTGTCTTGACACTTGGTTATCTCTAACTACTATGTTATGGGGGAAGCCGGTACATATATTTAGGGAAGCCGGTACTTTTTAGAGAAGCCGGTATATTTAGGGAAGCCGGTATAAGATGTGAAGGTATTTGTAATTTTGCATTTGTTTTTTGGCAATTGTATGCCCAATATTTTCATGGCGACTTCTTTCTTTTTTAGCTCTCCAAGGTAAAGGTGAGGTCTTGATCTTGTTTTTTTTGCACTTTCAATTATAATTTCATGTCAACCTTGCTTGACTTTCTTTTTTGCAACTTTTTTTTTATCTCGTACTTGTACTTTGAAAAGTTAGGCAAGCCGTTGGGAACCGTGTTATATGGACGCCTCGCCACTGCTAAGTACCCTGACGTTAAAAAAATCTGAAACAGCTTTTACCGTACCTATAACATGTGAAAAATGCTTAAGAATATGTCTTTTTTAACTTTACGCTGTATCCTGCATGTAGCGGGGTAGGCAGAGGGAACCAGAGAACCTAGTGTTAAGACACTCCATTCTCTTTCAACAATTCCGTTTCCGCCGAATTGAGGCATTGCGTGTTGAGTGGCGGAACTCGACGCCGCGCTTTGCCTTGTTACCGAACCCAAGAAATGAAAATACTAAATTTTACATTTCCTGTAGTGGGAATCGAACCCACAACCTGTCGCGTTTACAGTCGCACGCTTGTGCCTTTGCGCCACGACAGGCGTATATCTACATATATAAAATGTTTTCAAGTAAAACTCGTCAACTGTCCACACCCTCACGGTCCACACCAAACAAACACAGATCACTAATAGGCTTACCGCATATTGTGACAGACAGACGGATTACACTATTGTTAAAAGATTTGTGAAGAAACATGTATTTTGCACAATTTCGCTACTTTGGGGAAACTTTATTATCACGCGATATTCTTTTATCTCCTTTTAAATGGCGAGATACATATGTTGGTACACATCACGATACAGAGTGTGTTGTAAGAAGCCTTTGTAATGCAGTAAGATAACGTCATTATGATTGGTTGTGGGTTCGATTCTCATTCGGGGATTCAAGGAAAGATCATTTGTTTTTTGTAACTTCACTCTGTATCCCCATATAGCAGGGTAGGCAGGGAACCTGAGAACCTAGTGTTAAGACACTCCGTTCTCTTTCAACAAATCCGTTCCCCACTTTCCGCCAGATTGAGGCATTGCGTGTTGAGTGGCGGGAGTCTTTTTTTTAGGTCTCGTAATTGTACCTTGAAAAGTTAGGCAAGCCAGTGGGAACCGAATTGTATGGATGCATCACCACCGCTATATACACAATGTCCTAATCTCAGATAGAAGTGGAAAACATAGAATTTTTACACTACACTCTCTCTGATTAACCCTGCTATGCATACAAACATACATAAATAGCTTCACGCTGAATTCCGCATATAGCAGGATAAGCAGAGGGAACCTAGTGTTAAGACACTTCTTTCCCCACTTTCCGCCGAATTGGGGCATAGCTGAGTGGCGGAACTCAACGCCGCGCTAAGCTATCACTAATAACTTAGTAAGTGTGTACAATAACTGTTTATCACAACCCCTGACCCCTATATATGATAAGAGTACAATATTCGAGGCGGCCGCGTCCACTGAAGCGTATTTAACAGATTATTATTAGTAAATATGAGTACGGAGTAGCTAATGGGGTTGTTTGTGAGGGTATATTTTTATACAAATTACTTTATTACTTGTTTGTACTTGAGTTTTCATTCATTTTATTGGTTAATGATGTTTAAAATTCTATAAATCATAAGTGGATTGTTTTTATATTGTAGATAGATAGATAGAAAAACTTGAAATTATACATAAAGAAAAAATCTTAAATAATACAACAAATGCACAAAGGCGGCCTTATCACCAAAAGTGATCTCTTCCAGGCAACCTAACTGAAAGGATCTACAGATAAAAGCGGGCACAATGCGGTGCAAAAAAATATAACGGATACATAATTGTAATAAAGTTTATAACATTTATTGTGCTATATTAGAAGATGTTACGGTGTTGGGTGACGGAGCTCAACGCCGCGCTTTGTCGTACCCGAGGGGAAGAATGAGAATTGTGCTATATGACGTAAATCAAATCATTTGCGTGTTGGGCTGAAAATAATTTAAATATAAAAATATTACTTCTCTGAGTAGGAATCGAACTCATGACCATTCTTGCTGAAAATCAGATGCTAACCCACCACACCAAGAATAAAATAATCTTTATTATTGTCATTTGTAATTAAATTGAAAATTAAAAAAATATGAATAATTTACATATTTATCGTTTCTAGTGTCCCCGTTGACGCGTTAATAACGCGTCCTAGCAACGTATGTAGATGTTACTTTATATAAACATGGATATCAAACCATGGTAGTGTGTGTAACATTTATTTCATTAATTTTATATATTTTTTATGTATAATATTATTTTAAAAAGATACTACATTCTGCACTTCTTCTCCATATAAACTATAAGTGTGCCGAGTTTCATGCTCCTCCGTCCGCGTTTTTTTCGTAAAAAGGAGTTCAAAATTTTGCTTCACCTATTTATATATAGATGTTAAGGCTAAATTACACAAAATCGTTTCAAATTGTAATCTATGTCTAATTCTAATGTATAAGCTACATTACTCTTGAGTTTAATTTAGATGTATGCAGTAGTTTTTGCATGAAAGAGTAACAAACATCCCTCCAACCTCACAAAATTTCCCATTTATAACATTACCTAAATAATTTGTTATTATGTAAGAGATATACTTATTTGAAGAATATTAAAATACAAGAATGAAGCTTATTTTAATTTCACTGGACATGTAAAACACTAAAGCCACTGGAAAATAATCGCGGCAAAGAATAGTTTAACAGGGAGATGTGATACATTTATTTACACTAGTGTCCCCATAAATACGTTAATAACGCATTGCGTGGTGACGTATATGTCACTTTACATAAACATGGATGTCAAACCATGCTAGTGTGTATAACATTTATTTTGTTAATTTAATATACTTTTTATGCACTATTAAAAAAAATATATTATTATTCTGCACTCTTTCTCTATATAAACTATAAGTGTACCAAGTTTTATACTCCTCTGTCTAATTAAGTTTAACTTATTAATTTAAAGTTCAATTTTTATTTACTGCCTATACTAGTAAAAGCACATAAACTTCATATTTAATTTAATAACTTTCCTCAGTATGATAAAGTGAACAGTAACAAATATAAAGAAATGTATTTGAAATTATTTGAAAAGTCATTCTGTAGATGATCAATATTTCTATTTTATCTTTCTACTTCACAAAACGAAAGTATAACAAAAAAAGTTTTCACGACGATCTTTAAAAACATGGGCTTCTTCATTCTTATCTCAATCTTCTTTAAGTTAAAGATCAATCTGTAATTTTTCCCCAAATCTACACCTCTAAAAAAAAAATTTTTCCAAGTAGCACTTAAAAGTAAAATTATTTATTCATTCATTATTAACTACATTTAAATGGAACCACATTAGAAGCACTAGCAATTATATAAAAAAAAGAATCATTCCAGTTAGTTCATTCACCCATTAAAAACTTACACAGTAAAACAAAAAAATACAATCAAATTGACAACCTCCTTTTCTTATATCGGTTAAAAACATCTACAAATAGGTATAAACCTGACAACATCAATAAATTAATCTTTGATCCGTGTCGAGATCACAGATCGTTTCTTTGTGACTCAAGCCCGAGAGCTACGTGGAGGGCTCGCGAGGGCGAGGGTGAGCGCAATATGCTCCTCATAACCGCCCTTCGTCAAATGAATAGTATTTATTGTTTTGACGGCTAAAGCCCGCGGTATTTCTGCCTAAGTAATTGAGTTCTTTTATTTTTTTATTTTTTTTGTTTATTTTTTTTTTTTAATTTTTGTTCTTTGTACTGCGGTGGTATATGGGTTTTATGCCAGAAGTGTATGTCGCTAGATTGTTGTTAATAACGAGTAATTTATGTTATATTTCGTAATTTTTTTTTTTTAAATGGGGAATGGAGTGATGTCACTCTTACTCTCTGCTTATGATACGAAAAATGATTTAGTTAAGAATAATTTAAATTAAATGAACTTAATTATTAAATTTAGACTTATGTAGCGCAGTGGGGTAGCATCAGCGTAATCAAGATCGTTGTGGTTTGAATACAAACTCGGAGAATTATATTTATGTTACGATTATTCCTCGGTCTGGTCAGACAGACCGCGGCACTGAGTTTCGCCACTATACAAGCAATGTCGAGCTGCATCGTGTAGAATGGCGGGTAAATAGAAGAAAACGGGGTGTCTTGGCAATTGACAATAGATTGTCTTTAACTACGCGGCATGCGGTAAAAAGGAAATGAAAGCTGTTAAAACATGAAATATGAAATGCTAATTCCAAATATGCTAATAAGTTTAAAACAAAGTGAAAAAGATTTATAGATAAGTTTATTTCTAAAATTTAAAATTGTCGAGTTTCGCCACTTTACACGTAATATCGAGTCATTGCATGTAGAGTGCCCGGACTGATAGAAGAAAACGAGGAGTCTTGACAATGACAATAGATTGTTAGTATGGATGTATGAATAAAAATATATTGAATAAATAATAATATATATATATATATATATATATATAAGAGGAGGGGTGCTGTCTCCTTCAATGAAACTTTCATGATTGCTCATGATATCCATTTATTTACTCCAATAGTCACTCCACTAGTCGTAGATTTAATTTAAACAAAACTATAAACTTCAAAGGTGTGGTCCGCTTGAGCTCCTCGGATAGAATGTCCCCACACTGCGACGACCGGGCATTTTTATAGTCCATTTCGGCGATGATTCACTCGGAACACGCGCAGTGGCGTGATTTGATTAACCGCTCCGCTATTGGAGTGGGACGATGATTCACTCGGAACTTGCGCAGTGGCGTGATCTGTTTAACCGCGCCGATACGGCCATTCTGCAATTAGGCGCGTCCCGGCGCCTATTTCTTAGAGGAACCTGGAAATAAAGAAACTTAAGGTATTATGATCTCATGACGTTTAAATAGCCAATTAGAAGAAGAAAACCTCATAGCCTCAGCGCTAATATTGGTTCAACACACAAAAAATAAAACCTCATAGCCTCAGCGCTAATATTGGTTCAACACACAAAAAAATAAAACCTCATAACCTCAGCGCTATTATTGGTTCAACACACACAAAATAAAACCTCATAGCCTCAGCGCTAATATTGGTTCAGCACGCAATTATATCACGGAGCCTCAGCGCTCGCGATGATATTACCATCAACAAAACAAAATATAACAATATTATACTCAACTCAATGTGATTGTTCTCTCAACATCGCCGATACGGCCACTTGGTTTTGAACTCCAAATTTGGGAGCACCTCTTAAATAATCGTGGCATACTTTTCTGCACCGACCGCAGCCATTGATTCTGTGTGTCTCATATCTATCATGTGGTAGTACTTTTTTTGACTTCATATGGCCCATCATACTTTATGCCCAATTTCGTATTTAACCGTGGTGGCTCTCTGGGAATCACGTATTCTCCTTTTTCGAATCTTTTAACTTGAGCTTTTCCTTTATCGTATCTTGCCTTATCTTTTTCAGCCTTCTCGGTCATCCTTTTCATTACAGCTTCCTTAAGTAATTCTGGATCAATGCGTTCATTGTCTTCGTTTATTATTTTTAATAATTCTGGAGGTAGGCGTAGATTCATCCCACTTCTGATATAAGAGGAGGGGTGCTGTCTCCTTCAATGAAACTTTCATGATTGCTCATGATATCTATTTATTTACTCCAATAGTCACTCCAATAGTCGTAGACTTAATTTAAACAAAACTATAAACTTCAGAGGTGTGGTCCGCTTGAGCTCCTCGGATAGAATGTTCCAACACTGGTCCAGTGCTTGTTCACACTCTCTCACGTGGGGAGTGGTATGATGGCAACAGGGCTATGCCCTTTGGCCATGGCTTCAACGGCGCCCACTAATATGGGTGCGTCCCTGGGTAAACCGTGAATTCGGTTTTTATTTGGTGGATGTTAGATATGGAGATCGATGATTTCTGGGCGTTTTTAATCGATGGAGGTCGGTTTGTTAATTAGTTGGCGTCTTGTTTTAGGCAGTCCCTTGGGAGCGCACACCTGTCTGGGGGACGCGCATGCCAGGGGGCTATTTCCCTGACGTGTGGGTGAGGCGAGTTGTCTATTTTAGTGTAGAATGTCTTGGCTAGTTTTACTATATAGTCGTCCAACGATTCCATTCGTAGGTCCCGCGAGATGGTGGAGTTCCTGACGTATCGTGGTGCATTTGTGAGTTTTCGTAGGGCGATGTTTTGCTGAGCTCTCAAGCTTTTTCT
>JAKGSA010001848.1:17977-34229 GCA_033558755.1 Philaethria dido | reverse complement strand
ACAGTCGAATTGAGAACCTCCTTTTTTTTAAAATCGATTAAAAATTAATTTAATTTATTACTTAATGCTAAATAATTTATATTATAAGATTTTTATTTGTCGTTTTTTTGTATATAAAATCCAATCCATAGTAAAGACACGTGTTTTTTGAGCTTAATTAATTTAACATTGTAATTTGCTTATTATATCCGTATTCGACAAAAAAGAATAAAATATATATGTATGACTATTTTTCATATGCTATATATCAATTACTAGGAAATACGCTTGTATTTTGTAACTGGACTTGCTATATTAAAACAATAATCATTTATTAATCTTTTTAATATTATAAATGTGAAATGTTTGTGAGTATGGATGGATGTTTAGTCTTTCACGTAAAAACTACTGAACGAATCGAGATTCATCTCGATTCGTCCAATCGAATCGAAAACGAATCGAGATTCATCTCGATTCGTAAGTAAGTTTCAATTTTGTAGTAATATTGCTTATACATCAGAATAACGTCTGTCGTGGCGCAGAGGTACAAGTGTGCGACTGTAAAGCGACAGGTTGTTGGTTCGATTCCCACTCCAGGAATTGTAGTATTTTCATTTTCTGGGTTTGGTAACAAGGCAAAACGCGGCGTTGAGTTCCGCCACTCAATTCGAAATGCCTCAATCTGGCGGAAAGTGGGGAACGGATTTGTTGAACGGTTATCGTCAAAATTCCATAGTGAAATTACCATATACCTTCATATCCTATACCGGCTTCTCTAAAAATTACCGGCTTCCCTAAAAATATGTACCGGCTTCCCTAAATATGCATCGGCTTCTCTAAATTTACCGGCTTGCCTAACTAAAATTTTCACCCCTCGCCACTGCGAGGCAGCGTTATACCATGACGATGCTACTATTTATAATAACAATTTAAGATTACTTAGCACTTTCGCAAACATATGTTGCAATAATGTATAATATCACTTAGTTTTAATCCAATTATCGCGCTTCCTGCTGTTCGCCTCGTGTCATTGCAATATTGAGAGCAAATTGCAAGAATAGGACGTTAAATAGATATACTATAATATTAATATAGTGTGCCAAGTTCTCAGCATCAATCACCATCAATCATCGTCAATATATGTACGTATATGAAACTTCTTTCTTTATTCACCGAGTGACTGACAGATAAGGCATAAACAAAACTATTGGGCGTAGAAGCAAGTATTGCATACAATATATCTTAAAGATCATCGTGGTGTAGTGGGACGTCGTCAATTTATATGAGCGATTGGTTGTGAGTTCGGTTCCTACTCTGGGTAATGATTATATTTAAATTATTTTATATTGTTTCTCCAATCTGGTAAGATAAAACGCGGCGTTAAGTTCCACCATTTAACAAGCAACGTCTCGATTTCGGGCGGTAACTAGGTAATCTTAAAAAAAAAACAATGCCATGAAAATCACACACACGAAGAATAATATATAGGCTATAATTTATAAAGATTTTATGTAATTTGGCCTAATAATATTTTGCCACTTCGTTCTCTGTATAAAACACTACCTATTGCTTGCGGAGGCTAATGATGGCATGACATAGCTTCACGCTGTATCCCGCATATAGCAAGGTAGGAAGGAAGGAAGGAACCTAGTGTTAAGACACTCCGTTCCCCACTTTCCGCCGTATTGCGTACAGTGACGTATTACATACACATATTATTATTACTATAAGCAAAAGTCAATTGGGCAATATGAATTGCGTCGCTATAAGCAAATTAAGCCTTCAACTCGAAATCGACAGCGTAGCTAAAAATGCGGAAAATGGAGAATAAAAGAAAGGAAGTTGATTTTGTTTACCCTGAATTAAAATTATTAGTAAGGCTCTTCTTGCTATGTATGAAAATGAAGGAAAAGCCAACAAAGATGTTCTTATATTTATTCTTTCATATAAGTACATATCGATGGTGAAGTTCCAATACATCCTAACTGACATTTTTAATAAATTAACTTTTTTATTTTTATCACTTTAAAACCACTGTTAGTATGTTTTAGTAAAATCTCCTTATAGTATTTTTAGTTACAAAGATATCAAAATAAAAATGTGGAAATATCTCTATCTCAACTAACCAACGTATCTAAGAGCTTATACACATTGTCGACTAGTCGCCGGCAACTCGGTCGCCGACGACTCTAACTTATTAAAGTTTATTTGTAATTTCTGTCGCTCGGCTCGGTCTTCTGGCCATAGTTGCGTATGTTTAGGTACCAAAATGTAGGCATCTTTTAAAACGACAAAAATAAAAACGGTTTTTTTTTAAATGTCAGTTAGGAGGCAGAAGAGAAGAAAGTCCTTAGCACTCCATGGATTCACCGTGCGGGGCCCATCATAAAGTACATACACTACACCGTCGATACATGTAAATAGATAAAATACCCGAATACTATTATTAAGTAAATAATAATGAATTACGTTAATTGAATTTAATTAACCCCATTGTTTTATTTTCCTACTAAAGTCGAATTAATTATGCATACGAGTATGTGCACTAGCGGCCGATCCTACGCTATTACTTTCCGTACGATTTAAAATCATATATACAGTAAGGAAAGGAAAGCAAAACCGTTTTTTTTTCAGCTGTTTATGCTTAATGCTATATAAACGCCAACTTCAACGCCTATCGTGGCGCAGAGGCACAAGCGTGCGACTGTAAACGCGACAGGTTGTGGGTTCGATTCCCACTCCAGGAAATGGAATTTTTCATTTCCTGCGTTTGGTAACAAGGCAAAACGCGGCGTTGAGTTCCGCCACTCCGGCACGCAATGCCTCAATTTAGTGGAAAGTGGGGAACGGAGTGTCTTAACACTAGGTTCCCTCTGCCTACCCTGATACATGCGGGATACAGCGTGAAGCTATGTTTGTTTGTTTTGCAAATGTTTTATTTGCTTTACTTCATTTAATTTGCTCAATCATTCACCCTTTACAAAAATCAATCTTAATGTCTACTAATAAAAAAAAATTAAAAAAAATAAAATATAAAAAAATGTATATGCAAGTCGACTTATGAACCTATTCACGCGTGGTATATAGCTCCTTGTGATGTGAAAATACAACTTTACTTATTTGAGGCCATCGTGGCTCAGTAAAACAACGTTTGACTATAAACACGATTAATTGTGGGTTCGATACCCATATTTAAATTATTTTCACTTCACCACTTTGGTTGGGCAAAGCATGGTGTTGGGTTCCGCCATTCGATACGTAAAATCTTGATAAAATTAGAAAACCAAATTTCTTTACCTATTGTAAACTTCCTAATTATTACGGTTAATTCTAACACTATCAAGCACTAGCAAATAAGAAAAGAACCATCAAAATTGGTCAACCGAGTAAAAAGTTATTACACACAAAAAAATACAGTTGGTTGGTTGGTTGGTACTTCCTTTCTTTTTTGAAGCCAGTTAAAGAAGCAAAAAAATGTTATTGTTGGTATGATAGATAGACATACTTTATTGCACACACAGCAAATACAAAGAACAAAAAAAATGATGACTAAAGTATGTGGTAGAACAGTTTTCTATAAAGTTCATTCTTCATTAAATTGTAAATTAATTAAATTTTATATTTTTAGGATATTCGATGTCAATATCCATTTTTGAGTTTCAGTAATTTATGAACATGGACGCACAACAATAGTAATCCATATTCATTATAGAATTTATATTTAACATTAAATTTTCTGCCTGTCGCCTGTCGTGGCGCAGAGGCACAGGCGTGCGACTGTAAGCGCGACAGGTTGTGGGTTCGATTCCCACTCCAGGAAATGTAAAATTTAGTATTTTCATTTCTTGGGTTTGGTAACAAGGCAAAGCGCGGCGTTGAGTTCCGCCACTCAACCCGTAATGCCTCAATTCGACGGAAAGTGGGGAACGGAATTGTTGAAAGAGAATGGAGTGTCTTAACACTAGGTTCTCTGGTTCCCTCTGCCTACCCTGCTATATGCGGGATACAGCGTAAAGTTAAAAAAAAAGAAGAAATTTCTTTATATACTACCGCGATTATTGTTGATTAACAAACTAGACTAGTTAAACTAGCTTTGTCCAGTAGACAAAGCACAAATTTTACTACGATCGAAAAATGTTATTTGAAAAACCCGGTATGTACACACACACCCGGTAAACCGATACACAGAGGTGAGCAAGCAGGTATATATGCAGGACGGTATAGTTATTTTAAGTATATTGTTTTTTTTTTGGTATCCCTAACCTGTTAATTAATGCGCCAATAATATTATAATATACAAAAGTAAGCCGGTGGAAATCGTGTTATATGAGCGCCTCGATACTAATGTTGCAGTAAATGCAGTGTTTCATGAAATTAATATATGAATAATGCCGTTTTGTTGTTAATAACTAAGAAATAGAGTAAGAGATTAAGCTCAATATTATTTCAGCTGTAACTAAAACAATTTTGCAAGAACTTGCGACTACTTTTTTTTTCAAGATTTTTTAGTGTTAATTGCACACTTAGGAAACGAAAAACGTTTTTAGAAAACGTATAAAAATTTGAACGCAGCGGGACTCGAACCCGCGCCTCTTAAAAACCGTCCAAGCGCTCTGACCGCTAAGCCATATGTTCTATATTCATCTGCGTCAAAATTCTTATACGTGTTACATCTAATTTTTGATGTTGACATGTCAGTAGAGAGATTTTTACAAATTTCTGCTACCCAAAGATTATTTCTTAGAACAATCGTTTGGTAAGAGAGAATGCTGTTTATTAAATATTTTTGAAGTTTTTTTAATCACTTAATTAGGGAACGAAAAACATTATTAGAAAACTAGACTACCTACAACTTTGTGTATAGACTTCAGAATAGAATCCAAATAGATATTAATAAAGCGTATTATAACGTAAATTGATAACACGCGTTAACCCATGTCATTGACCGAGATAAAAGTTTCCTATGCGTACCAAATCAATTTACCCGTTTTTATTGAGGAACAAACATTCAGACATACTAATTTCACAATTATATATATAGTTTAAACTTCACACTGTATCCCGGACCAGAGAACCTAGTGTTAGGACACTCCATTCTCGTTTAGTTTTCGTTCCCCACTTTCCTTCGAATTGAGTCACTGTGTACTGAGTGGCGGAACTCAACTCTGCGCTATGCTTTGTTATAAAACAATGAAATTAAAAATATTAATTATTACAAATATTTAGTATTTACATTTCCTGGAGTGGGAATCGAAGTCACAACCTGTCGCGTTTACAGTCGCACGCCATTCATTCCATTATTTTTTTTTAGTATATGTAATTAATTGATGAGTTAATTATTTAATTAATATTAAGCATAAGTTTAAGAGATATAGATTGTAAAGGACAAAATAGATGTCAAACACATATTATATAAAATCACAAGGAAGCTCCGCTCGTTCTGTATCCGCTTACCAACCCTCGCTTGCAACGAAAAAAAAAAAATTAAAATGTTCAGTTAATGTTTGACTTTTTTTCATTTTTTTTAGTTAAAGCTGTATCGTAGAGTATAGCAGGGTAGGCAGAAGGTACCTGAGAACAAGTTAAGACACTCCGTTCCCCACTTTCCGGCGAATTGAGACATTTTTTTTAATGATTTCGTTAATCGCGCACAACGACTGTCACTATAGTATCTACATAGATATCACTTTTTAATCCTACATGATTTACGTATCTTTTAGTAATGACCGAAAATGAACGTGCTTATATACAATTGAATCATTTTGTAGACACTATGTAGACATTTTTGTCTACACAATGACTATGTATATGTATCGAAGGATAATTCGTTTCCGTATTTTTGCTAATAGGACTCGTATATACATACATACATACATAGCTTCACGCTGTATCCCGCATATAGCAGGGTAGGCAGATAGAACCTAGCATCGAGACACTCCGTTCCTAACTTTCCGCGTTTTCCGAGTGGCGGAACTCAATGCCGCGCTTTGCCTTGTTACTAAACCCAGGAAAGGAAAAATTCCATTTCCTGGTGTGGAAATCGAACCCACAACCTGTTGCGTTTACAGTTAGTTGCACGTTTTTGCCTCTGCGCCACGACAGGCGACTAGTATACATTTTTATTATTTTATTTACGATCTCATATATAATTAATATAGAACATCTAATAAGCCGATGTTACAACTATTCTTACGTTAAAAGGGGATCATCAGATAAATTTATTTAAACAATACATTGTAAAAAATAAAAGTCACTCGGTATTATGTCACAAAATGAAATGAACACACGCTGAGTTCCGTCACTCAGCACGCAATGCCTTAATTCGGCGGAAGGTGGGGAACGGAGTGTCTTAACACTAGGTTCTCAGGTTCCCTCTGCCTACCCTGCTTTATGCGGGATACAGCGTGAAGCTAAAAAAAATATATGTATCCACGACCACCTCTTAATCCACTGCGTTACGATGGCATGAGGATGTTTTCCAAAATGTTTATTTTAGCAATAAATTCCGTTGTCGGTTCATGCCTGACTGATTACTAAGTTTATAATTCAATGATAACGCCTTGTGATTCGCCGCTCTGATAATGTTTAGTATGTATTGATAGTGCAGAGCCGATTTTTTAACGCTTGGTGAAAATATTATTAAACTCTCTATCTAGTGTATTAGAAAAATATTTGGTTTCCTTACATTGATCCCGGTGGGGAAGGGTGAAAATTTTATTTAGGTAAGGCTGTATATACAGGTATAGCGGTATATAGGTCCGAACTGGACAAAAAGTTATACATATTGAAGGGTTGTTAAGTTTTCCTCAGTTGAGCCTACTCAATCTGTTGGTAAATGAGAAACTATTCTATACAGGTAAATAGAGATAATATACATAGCAAACGTTTTAAAAAAATCTCGATGACTGACGATGTTTCCAAATCAAAAGACAAAAAATAAAAGCCTTAGTCAACAGAATTTGTAAAGGAACCAACACAAAAGCTTTACACAATTTTAGAATTAACCTCTGATTGGACTCTCACGATGGAGTCATAGCAGAAACAGTTTAAAACCCCTGAAGATGTTTGCATTTCGTCATTTAGACTCAAATTTTTCCTTAACTCTAGCAACCTAAAACCTCAACTAAAAATTTATAGTTCCATGGAAAACAAATATTTTTAAAAATCACAATTTCAAAATAACAACAATCGTAACTTGCGTAACGCAATAAATTAAGGGGCAAAAATAGGTTGACATAATTTGTTTGCGCTAGAAGTAGTGAAAGATTTTTTTTTTAAATTCACGCTGTATCCCGCATATAGCAGGGTAGGCAGAGGGAACCAGAGAACCTAGTGTTAAGACACTTCATTCTCTTTCAACAATTCCGTTCCCCACTTTCCGCCGAATTGAGGCATTACGTTTTGAGTGGCGGAACTCAACGCCGCGCTTTGCCTTGTTACCAAACTCATAAATATAAAGATATAATCTATTAAATATTTTACAGCTTAGAACTATCACCAGATAATTTATAAAACATCTATAATTCGATCTCGAAGGCGGCGTACGTGAAACCTCGAATTTTGCTAGAGATATGAGCTCGGACAGTGGATAGGAGCGTTATTACGCACTTCCGGTCCTTTAAACCTACATTTGGGTCGCAAGTCCCACAAAAATACAAAGAAAGATATACTAAAAATAAATATATAGTCGCATGTCTATTACTATTGCATAAATATAACATAGGTACATTTATAAGACAGTATTTGACGATATTTATAATAATATTCTTTGATACTCAACTACGGCGCGAATCAGTGTATTTTATTCGGTTAAGTCGGTTTTTTTAGTAAAAATCTTAATTACTATTACTAATATATTAATTTATAAAAGTTTATATTATGATTTTATTACTCTTATCATTTACGATAAAATATTAAATGTATATATTTGTTTTCCAAAATATTTGCAGAGCTAAATAGAACAAATATATATTCATTTCCTCGCTCTGGTAGCAAGACAAAACGCGGCGTTGAGTTCCGCCACTTTGTACGCAATGCTTCAACGGAAATTTTAAAAGAGAACGAAGTGTCTCTGGTTCCCTCTGTCTACCCTGCTATGTGAAGGATACAGCGTGAAACTAAAAAAAAATATACTTGGGTGAAAATTATATCTTATCTTCCGATCTTCCCGAATCCATAGAGAGTCGTTTCCGGGACCACCCGGATGCACAATATTAAAAAACTGGTGCCCGCTATCTGATGGGACCCCGACATTAACTTACCTCTTAAAGTTTTTTTAACTTAACTCTCCTAACTCTAAAGTATGTAACAGCCTGGATTAATATAAAACTTACAACTTATATTATTTTTAATTTGCTTTTTTGCTTCCCAAAAAAAGGTATTTTAATAGCGCACGTACTCTATCTATATATATAAAAATCAATTGCTGTTCGTTAGTCTCGCAAAAACTCGAGAACAGCTGAATCGATTTGGCTAATTTTAGTTTCAAATTAATTGTGAAATTCCAAGGAAGGTTTAAAAGGTAAGTAAACATAAAAAAAAATGCTAGGAATATAGTAAAAACAACAATTTCCTTTTCCCGTAGAAACTATTCCTACCTGTCAAACATTTAATGTTCGTCCTGTCGTTCAGAAATCAAATTAAAATTAAAATTGAAAGAATAGTTAAAAATGAATAACAAGTTAGAACATATTAATTCTTAGGAGGTAAAAACTGTATTTAATTTTGGTTAATTTTTATAGCGTACGTAATAAAATACTAAAAATATTAGGTTGTTTTTTTCTTTTTTTTTAATCTCTTGAATAACCTGACCTTTAATTACTCTTAGCTGCCGACTTACTTGTATAAAACTTCCTGAAGACATCTGTAAATAAAAAAATAAAAAATCATTGTAACACTAAATCTTAATAATAAAAACTAAACATTTGCTTATGTATTGGAAGCAAATCTAATCTAAACTATTAAATAAATTATTTTAAAATATCTTATATCTAAAAAAACTTAATTAGCAATTATATTAAAAACTACGAATGAACAAGCTAATATATGTTATTCTATAAAAATAAATTCTTAAAGATATGTATGGGTGTGTATAAAATATTTAAAACATTAGGTTCCGGTGTATTCGAATATTTGTTTGTGGCGGGACGATGTCAAAGAAACTAATTAAAGGCAGAATCAACATGCATGTTGTCTTGAACTATGGTATAGTTTCTTAGTTGTCATCCCACTTCTTACGAATCCATAGGCTGATTGTATTCGCATCCATAACCTCCAATTATGTTTTATCATGTTTTACATATTTCATACTACATATAACATTAATGAATTTGTTTATGTTATTGTATTGTATTTCCAATTTTGTTGAAACATGAAGTTAGAAAAGGAAGTTGGGAAACTATCTAGAGGCAAAGTAGATAGTGACACAGTGCCCTCAATAGTCTCGAGACTGCCATTTTCTGTCTCACACATTTTCTACTGTTTCCTGAAAATGCTACATGAAAAATAAATGATTTTTTTTTAAGCTGTGAAGCGGAAGTATATTAAAATATATGACATAAGCTCTACTTTACTGGAAAGGGTTTTTACTGGTACTGTAAGACTACGGTAAAATAGAACAAGCAACACCATAAAAAGGCGGTCACTACTGTAGTAATACATTCTGACAACAATGAATTAATAAACATCTATAAATACTAACAAAAATAATAATCTAAGTAAACAGATTTATAAGCAGTGATCATTTAAATTTACATTTTATTTAAGAAAATAAATATATATATATATATTCATTTAAAATTGTATAATCAACTAAATATGTAGTGGTATATAAAAATACTATTTTTAACTAGATTTTACATGTAAAACAATTTTATATCAGTGACACGCAAAACTGAATCATACATATATTTAAAAATGATTTCTATTTTTTTATCTTTACGCACTTTCCACACATTACAAGGCAGAGAGAATCATTTATAAAATACTCCGTTCTCCACTTTCCACATCATTGATACCCAAGTATCAAACCAGACCGTAAAAATCTAAATAATAGACTAATAGATAATAATTACAAAAGTAATACAATACATCAATAATTAATGTTGAATCTCTAAATCCGTTGACCACTAGTTACACAAAATGATCTAAAAGTAAAGTTTTTGAATACACTGTTTCTAATTATTTATATTGACTGCTAATATTGATATTAGTAATAAAATAAACATTAGTTAAACAAATTAGAAAGACATATTACTTGAATAAAGAAAACTTATTTTTTCTATACTAAATCATTTAAAACAGGGGTGAGCAACCTTTTTTTAGCAGTCTAAATCTCTATTGTTATCTAAATTTTTAGTTCTTTTTTCCAGGCCAAAAGCACAATTTTTAATAATATTTAAAATTGTATTCCTATTATTAAATTACAGTAGAATCTCGATTATCCGGGGTTCGATTATACGGCGTTCCGAATTTCAAGGGACCAATTGTTGTTTTTTTGACATTTTTACACGATATATTTTATAGTTCATCATATAAATTTTATAATAATATTATAACATGAGATTATTTTACTAACAATTACAATGTAATTGCTTATTTTGTTTTAATTGTTCTTTAAAACAATGAAATAAAATATTAGATAGAAAAATATGGCGTATGGTGTCATAACTTTTCGGTAATTACTAGTTCAATTTATATTGTAGAAGCAATAAAATGTTATAATTCGATTATCCGGGGCTTTCGATTATCCATGTGAACCATCATACCCATCATTACTTCCGACAATGGGGGTTCTACTGTATATAAACAAAAAATGTGAAAAGAAATAAAGTGTTAGAACTATTAAATATATTAGAGGAAAAAATTGTATCTGTAACATAAATAAACCCTTGGCAGGCCACATTAAACTATAAAATGGGCCGCATGCGGCACGAGAGCCACGGATTACTTACTCCTGATTTTAAATATAATTCAATCAAGAACCTCACCATTTCCACCTTCCTCATTTCAACATGTATTCAATCAATCTTGTTGTAAAAACGTTATGTTGCGGATCAGTAGAACAGGAGCCAAGAAATTACTCAAGACTGAAGTAAAAAAACACACCTCGACCTGAAGTAATCTCTCGACTGCCGAACACGTAATTCACGTCAAAAAGACAAATTTTGATAAATATCTTCAATCTTCCATTGATGTGTATAGAACTACAGCCAGGAAACTATCTAGAGAGAAAGTGGTTACACCGCCTTTATTTTTAGATAATTAATCTCATAACTGCAGTCTAATATTTTCTTTTTTCTCAGTCACAGACGCTAAATTTATAAAAAAAACAGGGTATATATAATAGTAAATAATTATTCTAATACAACAAAAACATCTTACATACATACTTACATTTTCATTCATGCCGCAGATATAATTGCTAAAAATAAAAAAGAAACAGATTAAATTCACAATATATAAAAAGATACAGGATTGGTTGCGAACAAGGTACATCAAGCTGAAGCCATACTAAACTATGTCAAGCCAAACTATGTACACACAAACCTTAGCAGGTAAGATGCAATCCACATATTTTTCCGTCAGCGCAAGGTTATTAAATTCTAGAATAATAAAAAAATTGTTAAACATACAAATACACATGATGTAATAGGAATTAAACATCAATCTACATACTAATATAGAGTAAATGCGAAGACGAAAGCCAGCAATATTTAAAATTTTTATAATTAATTATTCTATAACAAAAATAACAGAAAATAAATTAAATGTGTTTAATATATATATATATATATATATATATATATAACATAAACATTATTACTATAAAATAAATCATGTACAAAATATAATAAGTAAAAAGAGTCAATAACAATAACTGTCAATTTTCACTTTTTAGAAAAATATTTTTTTTAATTTTTGTTCACTTTTAAAATATAAAGCCGATATAAGTATAAGGTCACCAGCTCCTGTAGTAGATATGTACATCGAAAACTATGAAGCTCATTAAAGGCAAAGTCGATAGACACCTGACTGATACCACATGAATTGTACAAAATAGTACATAATAATTACTTTTGACAGATGAAATAGTACATAATATTTTTTCATACATATAGCAAAACCATTTGACAAATAGAAAGATGCGCTGAAAGAATAGAAGTTAATAAAAGTCAGAGTGGATAGGCATGCTTTGCGATTAGTTAATCTCCCGCCGGTCGGGACATCTTGTATGTAACTAAATTAAGAATAAATACACTTTACCATATGTTTATATAGAATATGTTGTAACTGTTTCGAACTGTAGACATGTGCACCGAAAGATCGGAAATTAACTAAAGGCAAAGTCGATAGGCACACCTTGCTATTAGATAGTCTCCGAACTGTCGTGACATAGATTGACTTAACTAAATCAGTAGTTTTCATACATTCATTTTGCGAATATGTAGAAAAAAATGTTAACCTGTAGACTTGGACTCTGAAAGCTAGGAAACTAACTAAAGGCAAAGTCGATAGGAACACCTTACTATTAGATAGTCTCCCAACTGTCTTGACATCTTGTATTTCAATGACATTAACATTTAATACATTTTGCTATGCATTTTAGAATATATTGTAACGATTCCGATCTGCAGACATGTGCACCGAAAGATAGGAAACTAACTAAAGGCAAAGTGGATAGGCACACCTTGCTATTAGATAGTCTCCCACCTGCCGTGACATCTTATATTTCAATGATATTAACATTTAATACATTTTGCTATGCATTTTAGAATATATTGTAACGATTCCGATCTGCAGACATGTGCACCGAAAGATAGGAAATTAACTAAAGGCAAAGTTAATAGGCACACCTTGCTATTAGATAATCTCCCACCTGCCGTGACATCTTGTATTTCAATGACATTCACATTTAATACATTTTGCTATGCATTTTAGAATATATTGTAACGATTCCGATCTGCAGACATGTGCACCGAAAGGTAGGAAATTAACTAAAGGCAAAGTTAATAGGCACACCTTGCTATTAGATAGTCTCCCACCTTCCGTGACATCTTATATTTCAATGACATTATCATTTAATACATTTTACCATGCATTTTAGAATATACAAAAACGATTTCGATCTGTAGACATGTGAATACTAAAAAATGTTAACCTGTAGACATGTACACCGAAAGTTAGGAAACTAACTAAAAGCAAAGTCGAACATCACACCTTGCTATTAAATAGTCTCCCAACTGCCGTAACATCGAATAATTAAACTAGATTCAACATTTTATACATATACTTTTATAATATGTAGCAAAAAAAATAATCAGTAGATACGTGCACCAAAAGATAGGAAACCAACTAAAGGCAAAGTGGATAAGCACACCTTGCTATTAGATAATCTCCCAACTGCCGTGACATTTTGTATTTCAAATAATTTTACATTTTATACTCTTTTGTATAACGCTTTGAATGCAGTTTTAGAAATATATATCTACCATTTTTAATCTGTGGATATGTACATTGAAATATCGGAAACTAACTAAAGATATAGTAGATAGGCACACCTTGCTATTAGACAGTCTCCCAACTGCTGTGACATCTTGTATTTCAACTAAGATACATTTTAAAATATTCGTTTTGTGCGTTTTAGAATATATACTTAACATTTTTGATCTGTAGACATGTGCACCGAAAGATTGGAAACTAACTAAAGGCAAAGTCGATAGGCACACCTTGCTATTAGATAGTCTCCAAGCTGCCGTCACATCTGGTGAATCAAATGGAATAACATTTTCACATTTTAATATAATTTTTATATGCTCGTTTAGAATATATATAGAACATTATTAATTTGCAGATATGTACAAGTACATAGAAAGATCGAAAACTAACTAAAGGCAAAGTCGATAGGCACACCTTGCTATTTTAGATAATCTTCCAGCTGCCGCCACATCGTGTAATTCAACTAAATTAAAGTTTTATGCATTGTTAAATTTTTTGTACATAAGTTTTACAATTTAGTTTTTTTTTTATCTGTAGACATGTGCATCGAAAGATCGGAAACTAACTAAAGGCAAAGTCGATAGGCACACCTTGCTATTAGATAGTCTTCGAACTGCCGTGATATCGTGTAATTTAACTAAATAAGTAGTTTTTTTTTTTAAATTACATTGATTATGAAACTGTATACTAAAAAATGTTAAGCTGTAGATATGTGCACTGAAAGTTTGGAAACTAACTAAAAGCAAAGTGGATAAGCACACCTTGCTATTAGGTAGCCACCCAACTGCCGTGACAGCGATTAACTTAACTAAATTAACAGTTTTCATCCATATATATTAATTTTAAGAATATGTAGCAAAAAATGTCAACCTGTAAACATGCATACCGAAAGTTAGGAAACTAACTAAAGGCAAAGTCGATAGGCACACCTTACTATTAGATAGTCTTCGAACTGCATTGACATAGTGTAACTTAACTAAATAAGTATTTTTTTAAATATCTTCATCTATATACCTATCTTCCCAACTGTCGTGACATTGATTAACTTAACTAAATCAATAGTTTTCATACATTCATTTTGCGAATGTGTAGCAAAAAATGTTAACCTGTAGACATGCACACCGAAAGCTAGGAAACTAACTAAAGGCAAAGTCGATAGACACACCTTACTATTAGATAGTCTCCCAACTGTCGTGGCATCATGTTACTCAACTAAATTAAAATTTAAGACATAGATTAGTTATAGCATCTAGTAAAAAAAAATAAACAAAGTCAAAGTCAAATAAACTTAGTCAAATTAGCTTATATTTCAATGACATTAAAATTTAAATAAACTGTACACATGTGAATCAGAAGATTGGAAACTAACTATAGGCAAAGTTGATAGGAGTACCTTGCTATTAGATAGTCTCCAAACTGCCGTGACATCTTGTATTTTAATAACATTAACAGTTAATACACTTTACCGTGCATTTTAGACAATATTGTGACGATTTTGATCTACAGACATGTGACATATTTTTACATTATAGAAACTGTATACTAAAAAATGTGAACCTGTAGATATGTGCACCGAAAGCTAGGAAACTAACTAAAAGCAAAGTTGATATGCACACTTTGCTATTAGGTAGTCTCCGAACTGCCGTGACATCGAGAAATTTATCCAAATATGTAGCTTTTACATTTTTAAATTAATTTTAAGAATATGTAGCAAAAATAGACAACCTGTAGACATGTATGCCCTCCGCACACATGAAGAGGCTAATGACTGTGGGCGAGGCGAAAGAGGTATGCAGAAACCGTAGCGCTTGGCACTCCGGTCTCTCTGACTGCCCCGCTAGGGATAAAGCGTGAAGTTAGATAGGTAGGTAGATATGTACACCGAAAGCTAGGAAATTAACTAAAGGCAAAGTCGATAGACACACCTTGCGATTAGATAGTCTCCCAATTGCCGTCGCATCGAAAACTTAAGCTTACTTAACGTTTGATACATTTTAATATGCGTTTAGATCGAATATATACAACACAAAATATACTGTAACGTATTTGTAGACATGTGTACCGAGAGGTCGGAAACTAACTAAAGACAAAGTCGATAGGCACACCTTGCTATTGAATAGTCTTCGTACTGCCGTGACATCGTGTAATTTAACAAAATAAATTAGTCTTTTTTTAAATATTTTTACATTGATTTTGAAACTATAATCTAAAAAATGATAACCTGCAGATATGTACATCGAAAGTTTGGAAACTAACTAAAGGCAAAGTGGATAGGCACACCTTGCTATTAGGTAGCCTCCCAACTATCGTGACATCAATTGACTTAACTAAATTAATAGTTTTCATCCATATACATTCATTTTAAGAATATGTAGCAAAAAAATTCAACCTGTAGACATGCACACCGAAAGCTAGGAAACTAACTAAAGGCAAAGTTGATAGGCACACCTTGCTATTAGGTAGTCTCCGAACTGCCGTGACATCGAAAAATTTATCCAAATATGTAGTTTTTATATTTTTACATTCATTTTAAGAATATGTAGCAAAAATTGACAACCCTCACAGGCATGCCCTCCGCACACATGAAGAGGCTAATGACTGTGAACAAGGCGAAAGAGGTATGCAGGGACCGTAGTATTTGGCACTCCGGTCTCTCTGACTGCCCCGCTCTGGATAAAGCGTGAAGTTAGGTAGGTAGATATGTACACCGAAAGCTAGGAAATTAACTAAAGGCAAAGTCGATAGACACACCTTGCGATTAGATAGTCTCCGAACT
>JAKGSA010001848.1:0-17831 GCA_033558755.1 Philaethria dido | reverse complement strand
AATTGCATTGCTAAGGCAAAGTCGATAGGCACACCTTGCTGATAGATAGTCTGAACTGCCGTGACATCACGTGTAATTTAACTAAATAAGAGAGAGAAGTAGATTTTTTAAAATAAATATTAAATTTAAAGAGTGATTTTTTGAAACTGTAATCTAAAAAATGTTAACCCTGTGAACATGCTCACCGAAAGCTAGAGAAACTAACTAAGAACCGGAGTCGATGAGCACACACCTTGCTATTAGATAGTCTCCGAACTGCTAGGCATCACGTGTAATTTAACTAAATAAGTAGGATTTTTAAAACAAATATTAAATTTAAAGTGATTTTGAAACTGTGGTTCCGAAAATGTTAACCTGTAGACATGCTCTTCACCGAAAGCTAGAAAACTAACTAAAGGCAAAGTTGATGGGCAATACCTGCTATTAGATAGTCTCCTGAACTGCCGTGACATCGTGTAATTCTTAACTAAATAAATAGTCTCTTTTAAATATTTTTACATTGGATTTTTGAAACTGTAATTCTAATAAAATGTTACCTGTAGACATGCACACCGAAAAGTTGTGGTGCCATCTCGAATTCTCAAAAGCGCAAAGTCGATGAAAGTACACTTTGCAATTAGATAGTCTCTGAACTGCTGTGACATCGTGATTAACTTTACTAAATTAATAAGCTTTCATCCATATAAATAAATTCATTTTAAGAATATGTAGCAAAAAAATGTCAACCTGCAGACATGCAATACCGAAAGCGGAAACCAACTGAAAGTAAGTCGATAGGCACACCTTGCTATTAGATAGTCTCCGAACTGCCGTGAAATCGTGTAATTTAACTAAATAAATTGTCTTTTTTTAAATATTTTTACATTGATTTTGAAACTGTAATCTAAAAAATGTTAACCTGTAGACATGCACACCGAAAGTTAGGAAACTAACTAAAGGCAAAGTCGATAGATACACCTTGCTATTAGGTAATCTCCGAACTGCCATGATATCGAGAAATTTATCTAATCATATGTGGTTTTTATATTTTGACATCTATTTTGAGAATACAGCAAAAAATGCTAAACCTGTGAAATGTACACCGGAAGCTAGGAACCTACCAAAAGACAAGATAGTAGTAGTAGATAGGTACCCTTTGCTATTAGGTAGCCTCCGACCTGTCCTGCGTTTTGCAATTAAAATAAAAAATATAAATAAATTTTTCGCACAGTTTACATATATTTTTGATATATTAAACAAAAAGAAGTCATTGGCCATGACTTTAAAATTTAGGAAACTAACTAAAGGCAGAGTCGCATATAACCAAAAAAAAAAAACTCCCAACTGCCGTCACACAAAATATTATTAAGTTATTTTTTTGCTTTTGTAATGTTTATTATTAGGATATATAGTAAAAATTTTGATCTGTAGACACGTGCAATGACAGTTCGGGAATCATATAAGGAAAAGTTATTAGATACACTTTGCAATTAAATAATACCAAGTGTGGTGACATGGAACAATTTTACTGATCCAACATTGTATATATTTATTATAATATATAATAGTTTAAAACATTCGACAGCTGATTTTGTAGCTATTGCAATAAAAATTCGGAAACTAAAGGCAAAGTGGAATAATACATACACACTCTAAACTGCCATGATATACCTAACTAAATTAACATTGTTTTCATTCATTTTGTATATATTTTATAAAAAAAAAATTCTTGACCGTGGCAGATGTGTGATCCAAAAGTTTGGAAACTAACTAAAGACAAAGTCGATAGACACACTTTGTTATTAGGTAGCCTCCCAACTGTAGTCACATACAAAAAACATTCAAAATATTCTGAAATCTGTAACAATAGTTATATATTATAATTTACTAAGCTACAATTATCGTTAACAGCTCATACTACTGCACAGCTTTATTATTTCGTTACACTTATAAAATAACATATTTGGAATATTACTATAGGAGCTTAAAATCTAAATCTTACTAGAAAAGGGGAACTATATAAGACAAAGCGACTATAAATAATAACATTTAAATTTTGTCCATATATCATGCAGTCATAATACATAGATAAACATCAAAAAAGTGCTAAAAATTTGGTAAACATATAGCGAGGCATCGAAAGGTATGACGAAGCTGAGGATATCAAAACTAATATATATACGTTAAACAAACAACGCATGTATAATAGAATTATTGCTATTATTATGTTTTATATAAGCATTGTAAATCATATGGTGTAATACTAACTTAGCTCAACTAGATATAATTTAAAGGAATAAAATTATTCATTTCTGACGTAGTTTCAAGCTATCAAAATCACGTCATAGTATAATCTAGTGTAATTTCCTATTAAAAAAATGTTGTACTAAATCTAGACTAATATTACACGCTTAATAATATAGTAGCTTTTTAAGTTTTTTTTCTGCTTCACCCTTTCACTAATATAGCAGGGTAGGCTGAGAGAACTCAGTGTGAGACATTATGAATTAAGTGGTAGAACTCAATGGGATGCTTTTCCTTGCCACAGCGGGGAAATGATGATAATTGAATTTTAACTTCACGCTGTATCCCGCATATAACAGGGTAGGCAGAGGGAACCTGAGAACCTAGTGTTAAGACACTCCGTTCTCGTAAAACAATTCCGTTCCCCACTTTCCGCCAAGTTGAGGCATTGCGTGTTGAGTAGCGGAACTCAACGCCACACTTTACCTTGTTTGGGTAACAAGAAACCCAGGAAAAACCTAAAACCCACAACCTGTCGAGTTTACAGTCGCACGCTTGTGCCTCTGCGCCACGACAGGCGTTTGAAATATATTATTCCCCCAAATGGAAATCGAACCCACAATCAATCTTAATTACAGTCAGTCGCTGTCCTAATGAACTACAATGCACTTGTTATTTATATCTTTTTAAATTTCACTTTATTATTGAGCGTGCAATATATCCAATGTACGGAAATTTTAACCTAAAACTTAAAACTATAGGAAATTCTTAACTAATAATTGACCAATCAATATTATAATAGCCTAACTTATATAACTTATTCTATCAATCTAGACTTATTTCATATACTAAAAGTATTCTAATATTTACATATACCTAAGTATATTACGATAGTATGCAAAGTTTGATCTTTTTCTGTAGATTCGATTTAGAGGTCAAGAAAATATCTATAGTCAAAGTACTTCGTACACCTTGTTCTTAAATAATGACTTGACCACCGCATCGAACAAATCTTCAATTGAAATCTTCTTTAAGTTATTAATAATGTATATTATTAATATTTTTTATATATATTTATATATATGTATTATAATATTTCAGCTGCCAATCGCGTAAGTAACACAAAATTCAATGCTTACCAAAACCGAAAGAGGCCATTTTAACAGAAGTTTGTTCTCTTTATGTGACGATTCTTTGGTAGAAGGTAATTCCTAGAACAAAGAAAATTATAATTAGTTCCAAAAGTTTTATAACTAAAATTTTAAATTGCTAATAGTAAAATTTCTAGAAATTATTGTAGAAATATAATATAAGGAATGATATTTCTTTAGGCTTATCGAGTATGAAGGTTTTTTTACAATAAGTGGTTCACTTTTTATACATTAGGGCAATTATACTGTTATTCGAATCATATTTATTTTAGTAGTAGTCACAAAGTTTATATATTACGTGCAAAGTGGCGGAACTCAATGTTTCGCTTTGTCTTAGCAAAATGAAGATATGAAAGCAATTTAAATATACTATTATTATTATTACTCTAAGTAGGAATTAAACCCAAAACTATCGTTTTTCGCTAGCGAATATTTTCTATAAACTTCGTTTTTAAAGTATTTTTTTTTAATTTACTTCATTGTCTACATATTGACTTTATTACATGCTTGTATGTATATATCACAACAGAAAAAACATTCTTTCCGAACGCTGCAAAATCATAGAAGTCAGAATAGAATAAACAAATGTCAGTCGCTTCGTTAGCAAACTGATATATTTAACACAAATGCGTGAGGTATGGCATTTACTTACATTGGATACAAAAACTGTTTGTGCGAAGGAAGCGTAGGTTAGTAAAAAGAACAGTTAGCTTTTTTTGCAAAAGTTAACCTTTTATTTAGTTTTTGAAACAATTATCGATAATTTTGCTAAATTTTATATATATTTCTATTAATACGTCGAGAGAAATTTTGGGTCTCCATGAGTGGGAGTGCAAAAACCAATATTTTTATAATAATGTATCAGAAATAAATGAAATAAATAGTACTCACACAACTATATACATGCTTCACATACACTTTTGTATAAATTAAAATGTTGATACGTGGCTAAGGTAACCTTTACTTTAGAGGTCAATAGGGCTACAGTACACATAAATATATGGTATAGTAAGTTAAACAGATCTTCATGATTTCAATAAAACTATTTAACCCGATTAATCGTGTATATTTTAGTATTCGGAAACACATTTTTGGAATCCCGACGTTTGGAACACTTTGCAGTCCGTGGTCACCGTTAGATTGAGATGACATTTGCCTGTCCAACGATGCAATTATTATTTCAAACTACCGACGATTTTTTTGTTGCCTCGCGTACTGCCCTGGATTCTTGCAGATTGAGCTGGCTGGTATTCAGTTCTTTTAATATGGCTATGAGCTGCCTGTATCTTGTCTCTAGTGTGGTGAGTTTGAGACTTTAAAGTTCTATAACTGGATCACAGGTGGTGAAAAGCTTCCAACAATCTTCTCTATTGACATTTAGATGTTTCTGTCTTTCGATAGCCTCGCGGATTATACGAACCGATATGTCGGTTTCCGAAAACGTATTTCCGAATAATAATATACACGTTAATCTGGTTAAATAGTTCATTTAATATGCGCAAATATCGCGAATTTCAGAGATCTCAAGAATGCCATGTTCCCTATCAATTCCTTTTAACTGAAGATATTTCTGTCATTATATTTTTAATCATCCCCATCATACGAAGTGGGCGGCAATTAAACATTGCTGTGATTCAAGATTTTCTACCTATTTCAAAAACGATAATTTAATATGCGAAACCTAACGCTGCGCCGTGTTGGACCGAAATGGAAAACAATAATATCTATTATATATATAAAAATTCTCTTCAGTTACAAGTTCAGACGTCGTAAAAATATAAATAATAAAATGTTATATATAAATATAATAGAACTTTTTGTTAGTAACCTTTTTACAATATATTCGTAACGTATTTCATAAAGTATAAACCTTACGGCATAGCTCTTGAAATATAAAATTGGCTGATGCCCAACTATATGGAACAACAAACAGATATGATATACATTCTTTAAATGAATTATACACATTTAACAAGATGCGTGTAGCTCGATAACGTATGGCTTAATTGGCTACAGCTCTTGGACGGTTTCCAAGAGACGCGGGTTCGAGTTTTGCTATGTTAAAATTTCTAATTATTAATGAGATGACGAGAGAGAGAAATATTAATCATTTCTAATTATTTTTCTTTTCTTAATGCGTAAAACATTTTAAAAATGTGCCAGTAGTTGCAATACTTTGAAAATATTACAATTGAGTCAGGACATGTAAAAGCATACCCATACCCTTTGAGATACTACTAAATAAATGATTTTATTTAATTCTAAGGGTAAAATAAAATAAATTATAAAATATTAAATAATTAACATTTTTAACAACAAGCTTTCTCATAGTGTATTGTATTCTACAAATTAAGCTCATAGATTTGATACCCATAGGGTGTAGGTTATTCAAAAATATGTCATCCGCCATTTTGTTGTGACGGCCATTGGATTAACAATAAATAATAATAAAAAATTATTTTAACAAAAAGTACATGTTACAAATTAACTCTAGATACTTTTTGTACATTAGATAATTATTTAATTTCTTTTTTCTAGAGAAGTTTCAGAAGTAACATAAACCAAAATCACACTTTTTTACAGAAAAGTAGCATTGCTTATTTACCTTAAACTTCGAAATCAATGGGTGTATCTTTTTAAGGGCTAATCCCTTATATTTTTTTATTTTGTTGCTGTATTTTTGTAATAAAAATATTTTAACTTCTTTTTCATTTGTGATACTTTCGAATTGAAGCATCGATATATTTCGCATTATCATATTCTCTTATTTTTTTTAACTTCACGCTGTATCCCGCATATAGCAGGGTAGACAGAGGGAACCTGAGAATGTAGTGTTAAGACACTCCGTTCTATAACAACAATTCCGTTCCCCACTTTCCGCGGAATTGAGGCATTGCGTGCTGAGTGGCGGAACTCAACGCCGCGCTTTGCCTTGTTACCAAGCCCAGGAAAATGAAAATTCATTTCCTGGAGTGGGAATCGAATCCATAACCTGTCGCGATTACAGTTGCACGCTTGTACCTCTGCGCCACGACAGGCATTATTATCATATATCTAATAATGTATTCTCAATTTCAGCTAATCAAACACTGAGAAGTCAAATTTAGTTTGCCCTACACTAACATACTAACACGTCAAGTCAAATATGACCTTGTAATTGTAAAAATAACAACCGTAAAAAATGCACCAAAACATTATTTAATTACTCAATATGCGAATTATATAATAAAACACATACACATGTCTATTATATTTACTTTAATTTAAGATAAAAGACAATTTTTTTTTTTATGTTTACGATTTTAAATAAGCCGTAAACCTGATAATATGCTGTTATGTAGATTAAGATGTTTTTTATTATCTACCAGCATATTAGTGTAGGAAAACATGCATCGTTTGTGCAATTATACGGGTTGTATTGCAAATGTAATTAAATATTCATATGTTTTTAACTTAAATAAAGTAATTGACTTTTAATGATCTATAAGTACTAAACATACTTTAGAGCTTTTTCGATCTTGCATGGATGTTTGAATATTATGCCCACCTTTCTTAAGATTTGCGTCTAGAAGTGGGGAACGGTATATTAAAGAGAACGGAGTGTCTTAACACTTGGTTCTTGGTTCCCTTTGCATTGCGTGTTAAGTATGGGAATTCAACGCCGCGCTTTGCCTTCTTACCGGACCCAGGAACTGAAAATATTATTTAGGATTTCATTTCCTGGAGTGGGAATCGAACCCACAACCTATTGCGTTTACAGTTGCACGCTCGTGCCTCTGCACCACGACAGGCGTTGAAAGTGTTATAATAAAGCAATCATGATAGTTATGAATATTTAAGAACTTATGCGCAAGATTTTTCTTTTTTTTTTTTTTTTATGGAAAGGACAAGGCAAACGAGCGCTCGGGTCACCTGATGGTAAGTGACCCCCGCCGCCCACGACCCCGTGTAACACCAGAGGAGCTACAAATGACTTATTACCTATTCACTCCTGGTACGGATGTAAACTAATCATATAACCCTCCTCTGACAGTCGGGTAAAAATACATGAATTTACCTCATATTATTATATATTCGGTTACAGTAGGTATAATTTTTTTTTTCACAACTTCTAAAAAGCCGTTTTATCTCAAATTTTCTTTCTTTCTCACAAGTATGCTTATCAAAAAGTTACTACCATGTTATTGTATTACAAGAACAGCGTATTGCCAAACACGTCTGCCCAATTCGTTATCAGTTATCACGTTATCAATAACCTATCTAACATAACGAAGTCTAAATGCGTCGTCAAGGTTAAGGAATAATTATCTCTCCATTGATTCACGCACGCTATTTCCGTACTATGTTCTTTTAAATAACCTGCCATGTGTTATAAAGTTAGCGAGGATGTGTGTTTGATACCCTGATCTAGTGTTAAGACACTCCGTTTTCCATATTTCGACCGAAATTAAAATTTTAAGTCAACCGCGCAAACTACATTTAAAATCATTTCTTTTTTTAACTTCACGCTGTATCCCGCACATTACAGGGTAGGCAGAGGGATACAGAGAACCTAGTGTTAAAACACTCCGTTCTATTACCATTTCTGTTGTCCATTCATCATTCCCCATTAATCATTCAAATCTTCAATTCAATCATTAAACTACCGTAAATTAATTAATGATATATTTTTTTTGTTATTTACGAACATTTCTATAAGTAGTAAGATATATAGTACTGAGGCCTATCGTGGTGCAGAAGCACACGCGTGTCACTGTAAACGCGACGCGACATAAAAATATTAAATAGTATTTTCATGTCCTCGCTCTGGTAACAAGGAAAAGCGCGGCGTTGAGTTCCGCCACTCAGCACGCAATGCCTCAATTCGGTGGAAAGTAGGGAACGGAAATGTTGAAAGAGAACGGATAGTCTTAACACTAGGTTCTCAGGTTCCCTCTGCCTACCCTGCTATGTGCGGGATATAGCGTGAAGCTAAAAAAAAGATAAAGTGTAGTTACGACTCTGATATAAAAACGGTACATAATTTATGTACAGCTCTTACAGAATTTATTGCCATTCCAATACATAAAACTGATGTTTTCATCTAAACTTTTTGAACGCCAATGGGTTTACTATCTCGTAAAAAATACTGTTTCTAAAATGTTGCGACCTGTTTATGGACGGGTGTCACGGCTCTGCATAATTCGTTTTTTAGAATAAATTCTTTTTGCGGCTATCGCGGCGCAGTGGAAACATGATGGATGGATGGATGAGTGGAAGGATGAGTTGTAGGTTTTATTCCCATTTGAGGAATATTTATAATTAAAGTATTTTTGTATTATGTTATGTCAATACATACATAAAGTGCGTCCACTAACAAGTTTAATGTGTCACATGCGCAAATTACCTCTAGGTTATGTATAGCTTAGGGGTCAATAAAACGAAACGCATTGTTTAAATGGCAGGCATTTTTTAAGCTTAAATGTTATCTAAAATATATTGTTTAAAAGATAATATTTAATTTGCTTGAAATTTTATGATATAATCATTTATTCACCTTACAAATAAAGTTAGTTATTAAAAAATGTATATTCAAGTCAAACTATTGGCGTCTGTTACGCATACTGCCAACATATCCAAACGAGTTATGACATAATAAAAATTAAAAAAAAAACGACTATAAATAAAATACACATAAAAGTAAAATGATTACGAATAACTCAAAAACTACTCGTCAGATCGTAACTAAATTTAAGTGGGACCACGTCAAAAGCACTAGCTATCATATAAAAAAGAATTATCAAAATTTGTTCAGCCAATAAACAGTTATGCGGTAACACACATAAAATATTATCGAACCTTCTCTTTTTGAAATCGGTTAAAATTAGTAACACATAGAAGTCAAGACAGTCTCGTTAGTGAAATTACGTGAAACCGTATAATATATTTGGAGCAATTTGCCTTCGAAGGGTAGTATGGTGAATGTATTATTTCTATGTAGATATATGTGTAAGATGTCATTATGTCAATTTAGTTTGACATTTCGACGATGGGAAGGACGTAAATTATTTATTTGTGAGAACGAAATATTTTTTGTCTATATCTATAAGAAATACTAACTATAACGCAATGATTGTCGGTTCGAACAAAACTGAAGAATGAAGTATAATTAAAAATAACTGCGCTATCCCGCATAGCAGGGTACAACAGACAGACAGAACCTGAGAACCTTGTGTTAAGACACTTCGTTCCCCACTTTCCACCCAATTGAGGCATTGTGTGCTGAGTGGCTAAAATCAACGCCGCGCTTTGCCTTGTTGCCAAACCCAGAAAATGAAAATATTAAACTTTTACATTTCCTGGACTGGGAATCGAACTCACGACCTGTCGCGTGTAAACGACTGTAAAGTCACACGCTTGTGCCTCTGCTGCAAGACTGGCCTCAGTTGGCTGAACCTGTTTATCCTGCTAATCGAGAAAACGCGTGAAGTCATATTAATTTTAAACTTGAATTCAGGTCAGTTGTCATTGCATTTGCATCCATTGTGTATTTTGGCTGACAGGACGGTTTGGACACCTGCAGTTAGAAGTTGGAGTAAACATCGCTTGTCGTATGTAGGTCGAAACTGCAATTTGAGATGCGGTGGCCGTAAGATAAATCTTAATGCTTATTGAAATGTTAGGTAATCTTTATCTTAGATCTTATGACGCCTGTCGTGGCGCAAAGGTACAAGCGTACGACTGTAAACGCGACAGGTTGTGGGTTCGATTCCTACTCCAGGAAATGTAAAATATAGTATTTTCATTTCTTGGGTTTGGTAACAAGGCAAAGCACGGCGTTGAGTTCCACCACTCAACACGCAATGCCTCAATTCGGCGGAAAGTGGGGAACGGAATTGTTGAAAGAGAATGGAGTGTCTTAACACTAGGTTCTCTGGTCCCCTCTGCCTACCCCGCTACATGCGGGATACAGTGTGAAGTTAAAAAAAAAGTGATCTTATGATTATGATTATCTATAATTATAAATACGAAAGTTTGTAAGGATTGATGGATGGATTTTGTTCACAGAAGAACACTTCGGATTTATGTAAAACTACCGTTATAGTTTAGTAATAAAAGTTACAAATGTATAATTTGGGCCATAATATAATATGTCCGACAATTTACTTCTAATCAATAAAAAGCATTTATGTCTTTGTCGCCGTGGCGCAGGTACAAGCGTGCGACTGTATACGTGACAGGCCGTGGTTCGATTCCCGCTCCAGGAAATGGAATATTTGGCTTCCGGATTTAGCACAAGGCGGTGCGCCGTTGAGTTTCCGCCACCAGCACGTAATGCCTCAATTCAGCGGGAGTGGAACGGAGCAAGTCTTAACACTAGGTTCCCTCTGCCTACCCTGCTATATGCGTGGATACAGCGTGAAGCTATGGATGTATGTGCGTATATAATAAAGTATTTATACAAAATCATAAAGCAAATAAGCCTTTAAATAATACCCACTTACACTTACATATTAATAATAAAATTATGTATTTAATAATGCCTGTCGTGGAGCAGCGGCACAAACGTGCGACTGTAAACACGACAGTTTGTGGGTTCGATTCCCACTCCAGGAAATGTTAGTATTTTCATTTCCTGGGTTTGGTAACAAGGCAAAGCGCGGCGTTGAGTTCCGCCACTCAACACGCAATGCCTCAATTCGGCGGAAAGTGGAGAACGGAATTGTTGTAAGAGAACGGAGTGTCTTAACGCTAGGTTCTCAGGTTCCCTCTGGCTACCCTGCGATATGTGGGATACAGCGTGAAGTTAAAAAAAAAAGTATTTAATTTTTTTTTTAATTCGATTCAATTTTAGTCTGAATTAAGTAGTATTCTTCATCAGGTTCAATTTAAAAAAAAACATAATGTATAACGTCGCTATGTTAAGGAAAAACTAAAGTATTATAACAAGTCGGCAGTTTTTAAAGGCAGGTTTTAAAATAAGTAATGCTATTTATCATTTAACTAAGATAAGTTTAATTGCGGTTGATTATCAAATAATCCAATTTAATACATACCAAGTAAAAATATATAGATAGATAACCAGATACTTATCGTTATATAATGTCTAAATTACACAAATATTTGATATATTGTAACTAATGTGTTATTCTAATGTATAAACTATATTACTGTAAAGTTTCATTGAAATCCGTTTAGTAGTTTTTGTGTGAAAGAGCTTCACACTGTATCCCGCACATAGCAGGGTAGGCAGAGTGGTCCAGAGAAACTTTTTTTTAACATTCCCGTTACCCACTTTCCACTGAATTGAGGCATTGCGTGCTGACTGGCGGAACTCAACGCCGCGCTTTGCCTTATTACCAGAGCGAGGAAATGAAAATAGTATATTTACTATTTCCTTTTGTGAAAGAGTAATAAACATTCATTCATCTTTTCTCATAAAACTTTCACATACATAGCTTCACGCTGTATCACGCATATAGCAGGGTAAGCAGTGGGATCCTAGTGTTAAGACACTCCGTTCCCCACTTTCCGCCGAATTGGAGCATTGCGTGCTGAGTAGCGGAACTCAACGCCGCGCTTTTGCCTTGTTAATAAACCCAGGAAATGAAAAATTCCATTTCCTAAAGTGGGAATCGAATCCACAACCTGTCGCGTTTACAGTCGCACGCTTGTGCCTCTGAGCCTGAGATTATCTCTGAGATTATTAGGTTTGATCCACATAAGATACATGTGAAACGACCGGATGTGTAAAATCAGTCAGTGTACGCTATTAAGAAACGTAAAAAACTAAAATAATGTAACAAAAACACGTTTTCAATATATCGTTTAGCGTTTGTTTACGATTTAATTTTTCTTTATTATTAAACAACTCATTTTACTAGTAAAAAGTAGTAATTTAAATATTTTTTTTTTTTTTTTATGGATAACGGATGGCAAACGAGCAGAAGGACCACCTGATGGTAAGTGGTTACCTTCGCCCATGAACATCTACACCACCAGAGATGTTGTAGATGCGTTGCCAACCTAGAGGATACACACGGGAGGGGAGGATAATGTAGTAGTCCGCTATCGGAACCACCACATTTTGGGGAAAGGATGGGTGGGAAAGGGGAAAACCTGGCTTATATGCCATCGAACCGGAACATATCACAAGATATTTGGCGGTTCGTCTTTGACATGATAGTGGTCGCGAGCCAGACGGAGGATGAACCTCCTACCACCAAATAAATAATTTTAGATTTATTTAGTGTTCAATACGTAGGTGTGAAGTATTTTTTGAGACTGTTATAATTGTTTAGCTTCACGTTTTTTAAGCAGAATACTTATACTATATCTATATATAAATACGGGAAGCAAAAACTTTGTACCCCTTTTTACGAAAATTACGCGGATGGAGGAGCATCAAATTTGGCACACTTAAAGTTTATTTAGAGAAGGAGTTGGAGTTATATAATGCATAAAAAGTATATTAAATTAATAAAATAAATGTTACACACACTACCGTGGTTTGACATCCATGTTCATATAAAGTGACATATACATACCTAGCTAAAGACAACGCATTGTTAACGCATCACAACACAACGTAATGAATTCAATACATGCTGTATTGAGTGGAATTTAACGGAATTGAATCTGTGACCATACTCATTTACGGTTAGACACTGTTCCACTGCGCCAAGATGGCTTTATATAGCAAGATAGTCACAAAGAACATAATCTGAAGATACTTTTATGCACTTTCCTCCAGAATTCAAGACATGTGAGTGGCGGAACTCAACGCCGCGCTTTGTCATTAAACAAGATTAAACTCTAACGATATACCAGTTATATTTTTGCAAAATTATTATTAGTTCGGTCACGGATGTAATATTTACAAGATCTATTCGTATTTAACCTGTACATTAGCGCGCTCGCACCATTTCTCATAAATATGTTTATCATTACTTTTCATGTATAATTCAGTGGTCACTGGCATTGAATTTCAGTAGTTCCAGGTTCATATTTTGTATAGGGTCGAGTTTTTTAAATATATTTTTGATATTAAAGACTACATTATTGGTCTATTGTAGGCGTTAATATAATAACTAACTCTTTATGTAAAGAAAATGTAAAGAAATTTAATTAAAACAGTTTTATATATTTCTCCGCCGAATTGAGGCATTGCGTGCTGAGTGGCGGAACTCAACGCCGCGCTTTGCCTTGTTACCAAACCCAGGAAATTAAAAATTCCATTTCCTGGAGAAAGTTGAAAGTGGGGAACGGAGTGTCTTAACACTAGGCTCCCTCTGCCTACTTTGCTATATGCGGGATACAGTGTGAAGCTATGTATGTATGTATGTATTATATATTTCTCGCTTTTTCTAACATCGCAGGTTTATAGTCAGAGGGAAAGTGTCTCTAGTGTCGATATACTTATAGGCCTAAAATGAGACATTGCATGTTGAATGGCGGATTTAAACCCCGGTTTGTTTTCGCAGAGTGAAGAAATTAAAGTAATTTAAAGGTGAATAAGTACCACAATCACGTTGAAACCGCGTTTTGGTTAGACCCACTGCACGACGGTAGACTTTATTAAATAAAAGCAATATTATTAATTTCGCCCCATAAAAATATTTAATGGATTTCTTTACTATAGTTGAGTGTAAGAACACTTTAATCTATAATTTTTCCTCTAAATACCTAATGATGGAAACTTTTTTTAATAAGAAGAAAATTTTATATTGATTTCACATACTTAATGTAGAATTTAGAATGATGTCATTAGCAATGCAATGTCATCCGCTTCGAACGTCTATGCAAAATTTAACCGGTTGAAATAAGTAACTTAATAAACATAAAAGCTAATAAGCTTAAAGATTTGTCAAAATTAGTAAAAAATAGAGATTTTAAAATATGTGGTACATAATAAATATTATCATAAGTCTCATTCATATTAATATGAATGTATGAATGAATAAATTTCTTCGTATTTCGAGTGTTATTGTAACAAATTATTTATATTTTATAATAATCTCCTAATCACGTTAATAAACTATTACAATATTTTTTAGGCCTCACGGTTTATTCCCCATAACTTTCCACCTGAATTGTCTTTCCAGATCGAGAAATCGACATAATTTAAACATAAATTAAATATAATTATGACCGTCAATGGGACTCGACCCTACAATCAATCGCGCTTAGAGTCAAACATTGTTCTGAATAATTTCAAAGAAGTATATCGGATACCAGATATATAGAAATGTGGAGTACAATTTGGAGATGGCGGTCAAAGATCGTAAAGAAGCGGTCTCTGTTATTCTAGTTCTCTGTTAATTCGATTATACCTTCCATATCCCAACTCCTTAGTATGTATCCTATATATTAAGTGTCTACGTCTAAGGTTACCTGTAAGAGATCACTTACAGTGATAAGGTCGCCTTTGCATGCTGCAAATTTGTGTTTTGTATGTTCCTTTATACTTGTTTTCTTTTTTTTTTTTGTGTGTGCAATAAAGAATCTATCTATCTATCTATCTATCCTTATCCTCCGATAGATTTAAATTTCCCTTAAAATACCAACATTTTCGCGTAAATACCATAACTTTTCTTTTAAATAATATCGATATAATTTCGGCCAACGGAGTTTTTTGGTATTAAGTTCTCTCTGGCTACCTTTTTCTACTTCTTGTATGCGTGAAGCTACTTTTTTTTTTAGTTGAACTATAATAATTTTCTTAAGAATTACTTGCCCATACATACTTATATCTTAGTTTTAAGCCTATTAATGTAACAGGAAAAAGATTACAAAAAGATAACAAAAGATACAGACCACGTGTTCAGAATAACCATAAAAAAAACATACAATAACGGAAAATTCGTGATATATATGTTGACTTTGTTATTTAGCGGTGCGTGAGACCTCCATTAGCTGTGTATTTTGTTTATTTACTTGAGGGAATAAGTCGCAGTGAGTACTCTTACTACTTATAGCGAGACAAAATTAAAATTATAACATGTCATAAATATTGCGGTTATAACTTCACGATTTTCCTTCTACCAGGGTAGATAGAAAGAACCCAAAGCCAAGACACTCCGATCTGTATTTTACCGGAACAGACAAATAAACATAGCTTCACGCTGTATCCCGCATATAGCAGAGTAGGCAGAGGGAACCTGAGATCCTAGTGTTAAATCACTCTGTTCCCCACTTTCCGCCGAGTTGAGGCAATGCGTGCTGAGTGGCGGAACTCATAGCCGCGCTTTACCTTGTTACCGAACTTAGGAAATGAAAATACTAAATTTTTACATTTCCTGGAGATGGAATCGAACTCACAACCTGTCGCGTTTACAGTCGGACGCTTGTGCCTCTGTGCCACGACGGACAAATGAAAATAATTTAAATAGAATAATTTCCCAACCTTCACTTATACTCGTACAGTCAAACAGTGTCAAACCGCGTGACATAGCCGAATAATTTCGTGATTTTTTTAATTGTTTAATTAAATTATTATTTAAATAGGTATTTTTGCGTCCATATATAGCTTCAGTATTAATTGCTAACAAAATAAAATAATTAAAAGTGTCAAGATATCATGTCTTAGTGCTTCCTTACACCCCAATATCAACATGCCAAATTTCAGCCTCCTATGACCAGAAGTTTCGGCTATACGTTGTCTGTCAGTCACTCAGTAAGGCATATAATTTTTAAGTACCTCATTCAAATCAATTCTTTAAGGACCTTTGTTAATATTATTATTGTGTACATAAAATATTCCAGTTTGATTAATATTAATCAATATTAGTATTTCCTATCTAGCGATAGCTTTAGTAAATATAAATGATACACAGTAAGCTATATTAAATGTTTGCCCATTTATTGCGAAATTAATTATTGCTCGGACTTATAGGTAACTTTGTTATATTTAGTTTTTTGTTAAATACATACATAGCTTCACGCTGTATCCCGCATATAGCAGGGTAGGCGGACGGAACCTAGTGTTAAGACACTCCGCTCCCCACTTTCCGCCTAATTGAAGTATTGCCTGCTGAGTGGCGGAACTCAATGCCGCGCTTTATCTTGTTACCAAACCCAGGAAATGAAAATATCCATTTCCTGGAGTGGGAATCGAAACCAAAACCTGTCGCATGGGATACAGCGTGAAGCTATGTATGTATGTATATAATAGGCGCTTACAAGCACTTTTAAATAGGCGAATAAACTGATAAGCTACCAGCGTAAAAGGCGATTCTACAGAGAACAATCAGCGAAAACGCAACAGTTGTCCTTAATAAAATATAATATAATTTTATTTGAATAAGTAATATTGAAATATATTGATAATTTTATTGAAACATTTTTTAGCTCAATACGAAAGTATGATTTTTGTTGAGCTTGTATTTTTACAATCTCACTCCCGATATTTTTTCGATCTCATTATTTTGGTGTCCCTAATCTGCTTATAGATCTGCCACTAGTTTATTATAATTGCCCGTGGGAATCGTAATATATAGAGCAGTGGCAAGTGGTCAAAATTTTAGTTAGGCAAGCCAGTAAAATAAGGAAAGCCGATGTATATTTAGGGAAGCCGGTATATATAGTTAGGAAAGCCGATGTATATTTAGGGAAGCCGGTGTATATATTTAGGGAAGCCCCTTATTTTTAGGGAAGCCGATATATTTAGGGAATGTGGTATAGTATGTCAAGATATTTAGTAATTCTCTTCTCTATCGAATTTTGGCGATACTCTTTTTATTAGGTCTAAAAGATGTCAAAGCTTGTTTTTTTGCACTTTTATCACACTTTTTTCACACCTTGTTTGACTTGGTTTTTTGGAACTCGGTATTTTACTGGCGAGCTTTTTTTTAGGTCTCTTATTTGTACTTCGAAAAGTTAGGCAAGCCGGTGGGAATCGAGTTGTATGGACGCCTCGCCGCTGATATAGAGGCTTCGTCACTGGTATGACTAAGTTGTATGGTATATTCCACAGACAAAAATATTCATTATTTTTGCAATGCACTCGTAAAAAACAGTATTTGGCATGTCCTTGTGTTCCTAAAATAATTATTTTCAAAGTGATATACATAGACGTGGCTCTTTGAAGTCGACATTAAGGAACTATAAAACAAACATTCACTTACACGTACCTACTAAGCTATTTTAGAAACGACGTATTAAATAATCTTTTATTTGCTTTGCGTTACTTAAAAATATTGTTATGACGAATGTGAAATATTTTCGATTTTTTTTTAATTTAGTTATTTTATGACTTTTTTAAAGTATAATTTTGAGGTATTTATTGTAAATTTTTATATTTTCTATGTATAATAATGATTCTGTTGTATAGGTAGGCATGTGATTCGTGTAGGCAAGTGAGTTTTATGGTTGAAAGAATTATTAGAAAAATCAAACGTCAACTAAACCAACTTTAATATTAATTTTAAATTAAGTTTGTATGTTTATGACATAATAACTATTAAACTGCTGAAACTA
>JAKGSA010001847.1:0-34262 GCA_033558755.1 Philaethria dido | reverse complement strand
GTGTGTCAAAGCAAATATAAAAAAAAAGTTATACCCGAGCCTAAAAAAAACAATAAAATATATAAATAAAAGCATTGGTAAGTATTTAAGATTAAAATATAGATAACATTTGAATACATTTATATATAAGTAATTAAAATATTAACAAAAAAAAAAGAAAATCGACTTCAATTTTTAAAAAGTGAAATTATTACGAATGACTCAAAAACTATCTGTTACATTTTAACTAAGCTTAATCGAAGCACTATATTTAAAGAAATGAACTAGACAATTCATTCATAATCGTCAAAATTGGTGCATCAGGTAAAAAGTTATGTTACCGCACATAAAAAAATTCAGGCGAATCGAGAATCTCTCCTCCTTTTTTGATGTCGGTTAATAATGAAAGATTTTTTGTAAGTGGATATATTAGTTAACTTATAAAAATATATACTACGGTTTTACTTACACTGCTCCCTTTCTGTAAGAAGAATAAAAAATGGGTTATGTCAGTGCGTTGTATGAGTATTAAAAATATATTATGTCAGCTTCACGTTTTTTCCACATAGCAACGAAGAAAGAACTTAGTGTAAAGACACTCCGATATTCACTTTCCGGCGAAATTTGAGACATAAATTTCTAGAGGCGAAAATTAACGCCACGCTTTGTCTTAACAAAATGGAAAACGAAAATAATTTATATATAATAATTTCCTCTAGTGGGAATCGAAGGTACAACCACCTGCGTTTACAATAAAACGCTGACCCACGAAGGTGATAAAAATAACTAAAGCTTTGTAAAACACTTCAAAATATTATTTTCTTAATAAAATATATGTAATAATAAATTATAAAATATTATTTATTACTCACCGCAAATGCGACGGAAGCAATTGCCAAGAAAAGGCATGAGACGACGAGAAACTTCATTGTTTATTTGGATTCTTCGTACCAACTACGACTTTATGCCGGTTTTCCTTTGCTTATAAACGAAAAAAAAACAAGTGTGACAAATTTTTCAAAATGGCCGCCATCAATTAAAAAGTGTAAAATAGAATGTGTTCGGGAAATATTTATTAATTTCTCATTAATGTTAAATTTTAAGTTTTAATCGATTTTGTTAGTGTGCGAAATCGATTTTACTGTATCGAAGTTATTTTAAGATTTTTGTTACTATGAGGTTTTTGTGTGTTAGAGTATACGAAATTTGTAAAAGATGATTTGGGTATAATAAAAATTTTAACATAAAAAGACATTTTTATGTGTAATAATAACTTATTACTAGGTGAACCAATTTTGATGTTTTTTTTTATATGATAGGCAGTGATTCTCATGTTGTAGTATCATTTAAATATTAGTTAAAGATAGATCCGACGAGTAGTTTTTGAGCTATAGTTCTCTACGACCAAATTCCAAATACCATTACAAGTAAATAGCGTATGTATTATGTATTTTTAATACATAGTTTTTCTTGTGAGGGGACGGGGTTAGAATACATTTTCCTCCGCCGCTGGGTAGCGTCCCGTAAGAGGCGGGTATCCCATAAGTTTCGTGGTAGGAGGTTCATCCTCCGACTGGCTTGCGACCACTGTCATGTCAAAGACGAACCGCCAAATAACTAATGATGTGCTCCGGTTCGATGGCATGTAAGCCAGGTTTTCTCCTATCCCACCGCATCCTTTCCCCAGAATGTGATGGTTCCGATAGCGAACTACTACATTGTACTCTCCTTTCATCTGTATTGTCTGGGTAGGCGACGCATTTACAGCACCTTTGGTGTTGTAGATGTCTATGGGCGAAGGTAGCCACTTACCATCAGGTGGTCCTTCTGCTCGTTTGTCATCCGTTATCCATAAAAAAATAATAATATTTATTCATAGAATGGGTATATACACTGAACTCAAAATATCAATAGTAATGTGTTTATTTTAACATATACTCGTACAACAAAGATAACTCTTTTTCATTGTCATTTCCCGTCCAAAATCAGACAGTTCATGTTAAACAGCGCTAATTAGTACTATGTCCCATCGGACAATTTAATGAAACGAAATCATTTAATTTGTTTTAAAACCACAAGCATTGTATCAATTTAAAATATAAAATTACTGTTGCTCATTGAATGACTGACAGATACACATAGCCAAAATTACTGGACGTACAAAGCTAAAATTTGACACATAGGTTAAGTTCCTTCTAAAGTAGTTAAAGAACTAAGAGATTTCCTAAAATTCCAGCTGGAATGGAAAAAAATGAATTTTGCGGTAATAGTAAGTATTATAAGGGTATTAAGCTTACGTTAACGATGTTGCGCACAACAGTTAATATAAATATTAATGGTAATACAATAAGATAATTATATCCTTATAAGTACACATACACAGCTTTACGCTGTATCCCGCATATAACAGAGTATGCAGAGGGAACCTAGTGTTAAGACACTCCGTTCGCCACTTGCCGCCAAATTGAGGCATTGCGTGTTGATTTGCGGAACTCAACGCCGCGCTTTGCCTTGTTTGTTACCAAGCCCAGGAAATAAAAATATCCAATTCCTGGAGTGGGAATCGAACCCACAACTTGTTGCGTTTTCAGTTGCACGCTTGTATCTCTGCGCCACGACAGACCTTAATCCACATAAATAGTATAGATTTATATTTTTAACTGACTTCATAAAAGAAAGATGTTATCAATACGACTGTATTTTTTATGAGTGTTATATGATTTCTTCTGAGGCTTAATTTAAATTTATCATAGTTATGATCCGACAAGTAGTTTTTGAGTTACCCGTAATAATTGTACTTTTTAGTGCATTTTCTTGAAGTCGGATTTATATTTTTGTTGAAATCATAATTATGTAATGTGGAAATATGCTAAAAATAGTCTTCATGCAACACTACGATGGCTTCCTATGTTTCATTATTTTAAAAATGGCAGCAATTACTGAAGTTTGCAAGATAAATTGAATTCTAGTACCCTTTTTTATATTTTTTCGATGCGCCCTGAAACTTTACGCTGCTAATTTCATGCTCAAAGTGGTGTCTTATCAAGCACATAATTTAATTTCCTTGGGGCAGTTCACTTTACATCGATCGGTATTGAATGTTTCTGAAAGTGATAGGATTCTGATCTAATTTTTATATTGTTATCTTTATTTGCTTTTATTGCTGGAAAAATATATTTTTTATACTAATCTGTTATCGTAGTGCAGTGGTATTATATTTAATTGTCAATATGATAATGGATTCGATCTCTTTGCGATCAAGCGCGGCGTTGAGTTTCGCTGATTAACGGAAAGTAGAAAACGGAATGGTTTGACAGTATTTCTTATATTCTCTCTGAATTCCCTTCTATGCGGGACAAAAGGTGAAACTGATAAAGAAATAGTAATACTAGCTCTACATGAATCATTTGATAAACTTTATAGAAATTACATTTTTAATAGTTTTTTTTTTGCTTCACGGTGTATCCTGTAGGGTAGGCAGAGGGAATCTGAGAACCTTCCGGCATGAGGCATTATGTGCTAAGTGGCGGAACTCAACGCCACGCTTTTGCAATGTTACCAAACCCATGAAATGAAAATACTAATGGTTTCTTTTCCTGGAGTGGGAATCGAACCCACAACCTGTCGCGTTTGTAGCTAATACCACTTGGCCACGACTGACGTCAAAAACAAAACAGTACAGTAGTTTAATGAAATAATTTCACGATTATAATCGACAAACGTAGCGAATTCGAATACAGTATCCAATTAACACTCTTGTAGTACTTCAATGTAATTAAAATCCTATTACATATTCTTTCCGGGTTCTATCTACGGGGTGGATTATTAAAAGGGTGCGTTAGATGACTTGTTGAAAACAAAAGCTCCTAAACTTGGTGGAAGAAATTAGGGAAACTCTTAACTTTGTTCATAAGAAGAAAAAAATAATTTAATTTATTTTCAAAGGATTTTGTACTATAGATCTATTATATTATTATTTTAACTAATTTTGATCTCTGTTGTAGGTTACGTAAAGAGAATTTAGTGGTTAGACTCTCCACTCTCCACTTTTCGTCCGAACTCGAGATATTTGCAAAGTGTCTGTATTTTGATTGTCCAAATCATGGTTGTGGGTTCCATAACCTCTCTAATATTTAAGTTATTTTAATTATTTCGCCTGTCGTGGCGCAGAGGCACAAGCGTGCGACTGTAAACGCGGTAGGTTGTGGGTTCGATTCACTCCAGGAAATAGAATTTTTCATTTTCCTGGGCTTGGTAATAAGGCAAAGCGCGGCGTTGAGTTCCGCCACTCAACACGCAATGCCTCAATTCGTCTTAACACTAGGTTCCTTCTGTCTACCCTGCTATATGCGGGATACAGCGTGAAGCTATATATCTATGTATGTATGTATATGAAGTAAACCACTCTCACAGCTACTTACCAACTTATTCCGCCACGTACGGAATATGTAAAGGTATATAAATATACTCGTATAAAGGTATCTATGAAAATTACAAGAAACGCACCCCTTTACATTACAATTCGTTTGAAATATTTTGACGTCGTTTTTGTCGCGAAAAAAGGGTGAATTTGTAAGAGGTGATTTTTTTTGTTTCGGTAATGTCATTATTACGTGTTTTGAACATTTATAGGTGCAAATCACGATTTGTATTTTTTTAAAGCTTTAAATGTATTTTTTAATCGACTTCAAAGAAGGACGAGGTTCTTATTTCGATTGTATTTTTTTGTGTGTTCTAATTTAGATGATTTTTTTATGATAGTTAGTGTTTCTGATGTGAGTTTTTGAGTTATTTGTAATAATTGAACTTTTTAGTTTATTTTATTTTAAGTAGGTTTTCTTGTCATTTAAAATCTGAATTATTTAGCGTTTAGGGAATTATTTATTTACTTTTATACAAAAACTATGGAACGAATCCAGATGGGCTTTGCAGTATTAAACATATTTATATATTATATGATAGCCAAATAATTTTTTTAGACTTAGACATAATACAATGATATCTAGTTTCATTGACTTAAAGAATTCTAGAGCACTAAAATAACTATATATATATATATATATATATATATATATATATATATATATATATATATGTTGAGAATAATGACTAAGTATTTTACGTATTATTATTTATATAGACTGATTCGATATTTGACATATGATTTGATGGTTAGCCGACTGCGATACATATCTTGTTGGACTTTCACCTGTGCCACTGGGCACACTGACCATAGCGTCGAAGGTAGTGATAATGTCGCTACTCGTTTAGACTCCCAGCTTCCGCATTTACATATATATATATATATATATATATATATATATATATATATATATATATATATAACAAAAAATAAGCTAAATGGAAACAGCTTAAAATTATTTTTCTTGTCATCCCGACAAGGAAGATAAGATTGATACTTTAAAAATGTCCTGTCATCGGATACGGACACATTATTACAAATTATCAAAAGAGCGATTTGTTTGACATCAAGTAGCTATCTAAATAGCGTTCCAAGGCTTATTTTAAATTGATAGATACAAAAAATGTAGCTGAAAAGTGTTTTTTACAATAGTGGAATTTGCAATAAGCGCTCTATTTGTGGCGCAGAGGCACAGAAAGCGTGTATTTGTTAACGCGACAGATTGTAGGTTCGATTCCCTCTAGGAAATGAAGTTTAGTAAATTCCTGGGTTTGGTAACAAAGGCGCAGCGTTGAGGTTTGCGAATCCTCCCAGCTCGCAATGCCTCAATTGGCAGAGTGGAGGAAGTGGGGACGGAGTGTCTTAACACTAGGTTCTCAGATTCCACCTACCTGCTATATGCGGGACACAACGTGAAAGTAAAAATGCTTAATAAAAAGCGTTTTTTACCATAATTAAGAATTTAACAAAGAAAGGAAAACCGTTTTCTGAGGAATGCACTAAAAGTACACAGAAGATATTACAAATAACATAAACTGCACGACTGATCTTAACTATAAATTGAAACACTAGCGATCACTAAAACAATCAAAATTGATTCATCCAGTACATTAACAATACAGTCGAATTTCACATAATCCCTCTTTTTTGAAATCGGTTTGAAACGACAATACCACGCCCTACATTATTGAAACAGTGCATTATATAGTAAAATAACTATACCTTACAAACATAATTTAAACCTTATACTTGTATATATTACAAAATATAATATAATAAAAGAGAGAGGACAAGTTTAGGATTATTCACTCGTACGTACAAGTGTAAACCCCAAAGTACAATTCGTTATTAATTCATATTTCGCTTCGAACGATCGCGCGTTGCTACGGATGTGTGCATTGCTAGGCAACGGTACAGAGTAGGCTGTAAGGGTCTTCTGTATTTTTAATGTTTTTTTTTACGTAGATATAGAAAGCTAATATTTTAGGAGGCCGCAAGGAAATATTTTTAAAAGTACCCCAATTTTTTCGATTCCATTAGAAATTCAGCACTAGATAAAAAATGTTATCTTTTATTATATTAATATTAGAAGTAGTCTCGTCGAAGGATCATCGCGGCCTGGGACAAAGCATTTGAAAATCTGTGTGTGTGAAGCTAGGTAGTGGGTTTGTTCCGACGAGAGTTCTGCACACATCATGTGTATCTCAATTGAGCAGAACACAAACTTTTTTTAAATGGGTGGGGTTTGATCTATGTTTTGACTTATAATTCTCTTTGACAGCCCTGCTGTAGGGATAAACAAGGAAGCCTGCTTTTTTTAATAATTTTGGTTTCGTCTCCCATCTTTTAGGCTCCATCCGACCCAGCTCTATGCTACCATATTATTGTATATCTGATCTATGTTGCCAAGTTTCATGTGATAATAATAATAGAAGTGAAATTGAACTATTAAGGTGCTTTATTACACTTGCAGCTTGACTTAGCATGGCGAGCTGTGTGTCTGTCTGTCTTTCTTTTTCTCATTAACTAAGCAAAATTATGGAAAGAATTTTGGTATTTACAAAATGTTTAATAAAAAATGAAACATCCTTCCTATCCTACTTTTGATAAGCTAAATAAGAATAAAGAAAAAAATAAAAAAAAAGAGTTATCTTTTGTGCTTCCTTTTATTTTGACCATTTCTTTTAAATCCTGTTATATAAATAGTATAATATAAAAGAGCGTATTAATAATAACTTTTTAAACTTTTACACTTGCATCTTTATAAATTTACTTTTTCTTTATTTTAAAACTTACTTGCTATGGTTAAACAAATAATATTATTCGATACATTTACTATCTGTTTTGTACAGATTAAAAACTTGAAATCAGGTGATTTAACACTTACTAAATTCTCCCACATTTTCTCGTAAATGTGCCTCTATAATACATTACACTACATCCCGACAGACATCACGTCGCCAAAGCGCGCGAGTGCTCCCCAGTCCCGGATAGAAATCAATGGGATCTATTTGAAAAATTAGTTTACTATTTTTGTATTGCCCGCAAAAACAACTTTTACTCGATTTTTTTAACTTTTATGTGTTTTATATTCATTTATGATTTCTGTAAATGATGTGATTATTGCTTTGAATTTGTCTAGTTAAATGTTACATTTAGAGAGCAAGTGCTGAGTTACGTTATTTTACACTTAATGCTTGTAAGGAAGACTGGGTTTTTATACTTATCCAAAAAAAAAAAAATGTAGGATATATGTATGTATAAAATAAAATTTTTTAAGAAAATGATTTTATTTTTACATTTATCTATATAATTACTACAATTGTTATATTTATTATTCACACTCAGGCCCCGCCTCTCTCTGCTATAAAAAGTTGCTGAGGAGATCGCCGTACTAGTGGATAAAACCAGCTCCTTTCCTTCTACATTTTTTTCACCCGAATTCAAAATAAGGGAAGTTCTCAATTCCACTGTAGTATTTTATAAAGTCTTATTTTATAAGTTTTATTATCTTTGTATAACTTATATAAAACATATATAGCGGCAAAGTTAGACATGACTCCAGTTTTAAGTCACATCATTTTCAACTTTCTTTGCCTGAATTCGAGACTGTTACGTCGAGAACGGAACTCAACGCCGCACTTTTTCCTACTACACAACCATGTCCACAGTCGTATTGTCCCACTGAACCACGATTTGCTCCTATTCAATATCGTATAGAAAGAAAATGCAACAACACAAACTTATATACAAGTTACAGTTACAAAAGAAACTCTCGTCCTTTTAAGTTTAAAGGTCACGAAGATCGATGCTGTGTAATCTTTTATTTCTATTTATAAAGCAATGGTTAGAAAAAGAGCTCTTTGTTACGTGAAATGATCAATAAGTAGATATAATTTTTGTTTTTTTAACAGTATTTTTTAGTTATTTATTATGGATTGAGGTTTCATTTGAAAATACTAAATTTTATTTAGCGCTTTCAACGACGCCATCTATTTCTTTCTCTTCCAATTTCCAATCCAATTCTTACTTCACATCCAAAAGAACTTGAATTCAATATTTTTTATCAAAAGTATCCTATGTTAATAAGTCTAAGAATATATGTATGTTTTCATAATAATAGGTTGAAAAGTTTGCTGCAAACAAGTACACTAAACAAACTTCTATATTCACATTTACAATGTTAGTAAAGATTAGTAGAATTTGGAGTTAAATTCTTGTGCGGATTTTTTTTGCATTTTTTTCCTTATACATTTTGTATGAAAAGTCTCAATCATCAGCTTGACGAGAATCTTAAGAGCACAATTTTGTTGCGAGTAAAACAGCTGTGCTATTGAAAAAATCAGATGTTTGTATAACTTCCCTTTAGACAGTTTTTTTTAATAATCTATATATAATTGTTATTCAGTGGGAAAAATTTGGTGACAAATCTCTCTCAATTCACCCTTTCGTCAAGATGATTTTGATATGATTTTAACCGACAAGCAGCCAACCGACTTCAAAAAGCGAGAGTAGGTTATTAATTTAACGCTCGTCGTGGCGCAACGCATAAGCGTGCGACTGTAAACGCGACAGGTTGTGGTTCGAATCTACCTTATGAAAAACTGAATTCATCATTTCCCCCGCCTGGTAACAAGGCAAAGCGCGGCGTTGAGTTCCGCCAATCAGCTAACACCATCGCCCTCACCCAGGACAAGTGGAACAGAGGTTCCTTAACACTCAGGTTCCTTCTGCTATGCGTGGGATACAGCGTGAAGCTAAGTGTATTTATGTATTAATTTAACTGTTTTTTTTATGAGTATTTAAGCATTTAATTTCCAAACCTCAAGCTGAAGCAAAAAAATAGTTATTTTGATCATTCTCTTTCATATGATAGCTAGTGCTAAAACAAATAATTGTACAAAGTATTGACTAAAAACAAAAAAATCCCGCCGGTTCTCTCAGGTCTGAGTGTATTATTGATCCGAAGTGGGCTGAGCTGCTACCTTGGTCTTCTGAGCTGCTACCCTGGTTCGCGATCGCCTAAGTTGGCGCCCCTTCACACGGGGAATCGTGGTCTCACCCAGCGCTAGCTGGCTGGATCGCCCGGTGGCATATGGCTCTTCCCCCCCCCTCCCCATGACTACTCATCTTTTCTTCGTCGGTTCCCTAACTGGAACCGAAATTGTAGACAGAACCCCCTACAGAGGCTCTATGGCCAAATTCCGATGACCCGCCCATGTTCATGATCGAGAATTCACCTCCTCCCAGGGAGTGAGGTTGAAGCACCTCCCAATGATCCGGTGGTAATTATTTGACGTTCAAAAAATAAATCATGTAACCTTTTATTTTGAATATTTTTTTAATTTCCAACCTCTTGGTCAGTGATGTGGTCCTACTTAAAGTTAGTTTAGTTAAGATCTGATTGAGCAGATTTTGTCGTTCTGTAATTCTTTGTAAATTTATTTGAAGTCACTTTTCTATTTTTGTTAACATCTTAATTATTTCTTAGTATCCAAATAAAGTTAACTTTATTTTAAATTTATTTTCATAAAAGCTCCTTAGCTATATAAAATAAATGACGTTAAATATAAAGGGCGATGTTACCTTGCTCAGAATAAAGAGGGTAATCTGGATTAAATTTCTATTTTAAGTATTTCACCGATATAGCTTCATAACATCCAGATATGATTATACCTGTTTTGAATTCAACGCCTCATGACTAATAATATTTATAATTAAAATTCTTAATAAAAGAAAACTCAACTTCTCAATTAAACGTGTAAAATTATTAATCATTTTCCAAAAGCAAAATAAAAAGAGTCAAAAAAATCAGAAGTAAATTTAAATGGGACCACATCAAAAGCTGTCATATATATATATAGATAAAGAGGGTGTAATATGCGCAAGAGTTAGAGTTATATATATATATATTTATGCAGTTATATATCAATAGTATATGTTAAGTAGATATATATATATATGTCATCATCTGTCATTTAACGCTTATTGATTTAATTATTTACCAACGCCACCTATCGGCGATTATTCTTGTTTTATATAATATGTTATAGTTTCTTATTCACCTGTCCTCCGACTCGGGGCGACCACTATCATGTCAAAGTCGAACCATCAAATATTTAATGATGTGTTCTTGCTTCGATGACGTGTAACAATACAATACAATACAAATATTCTTTATTGCACACAAATAAAACAAATAGAACATAGAACATAGAACATAGAAGTAGTGCATTAGCGCACAAAAAAAAAAAAAAAAAAAAAGATCTCCATCGCTTAAAGCGATCTCTTCCAGGCAACCTTTTGGATATTTGATTTGGTATAAAAGTAGTGGTAGGCGGTGCACTAATCAGGATATTTACTTTAAAATAATTAAATATAAGGTTAATTAAAAAAATACAAACTAAATACATAATTAATATATGCATTATTATTTTACATAAGCACATTCATATATATACATAAGTTACGCATACATACATATATACATACATACATGCATACATATATGTTATTGCCATTACATACATACATACATATGCATACATAAATAGACATTATATAGATTATATGTGTCTCAAAAGAAAGTAGTAAGTGTAACCTATGAGCTCTTTGATTTTCGTGATTATTACACACACACATATTGTGGAATGAAACTTTTAACCGGATTACCGCACAGGTTACCGGTGACCACGGACTACCGTAGACGCGTTCTCCGAAAAACGATTTGGGTTCCAAAAAATGTATTTTCGAATACCAAACATACGCTGATTAACTGGTTAATAGCTCACGGTAATATATGTAAAGCCGTTTTCTATTCTCACTCATCCTTTCTCCCATAATGTGGTGGTTCCTATGGCGGGACCGTTGTGGCTACTCACATTATCTCCATCTACCCTTTGGCTGGTAACGCACTATAACTCCTGGTAAATAAGTTCATGGGGCGAAGGGTAATCCACTTACCATCACGTGGTCCTTATGCTCGTTGTTTGCCATCTCTTTGTCAATAAAAAAATCATTTAACAATGTCAATCTTCTAGCAAATGCTATATTCCTATTTTTTTATAATTTTTATTATATGCACAATTTATATGGAAAATGTGGCCAATTATTTTAATTAACACAATATGGGGACAGCATTAACATAGCGACGTAATACTTTCCCATTTCAGTTTACAGTCACATGAATATTGTAGGATTGCTGCAGGGAGCACGCGAAACTAGTATTTTATCATTTTTCATATGTTTACCGTTAATTTTAGCTTGGACCTCTATTAATCTTACATACATAGATTCACTCATGTATCCCGCATATAGCAGAGTTGGCAGAGGGAACCTAGTGTTAAGACACCTGGGTCCCCCACCTCCTTCCGCCACCAAGGCATTGCGCTGGAGTGGCGGAACTCAACGTCGTGGTTTTGCCTTTTTAGTTAATGGCAAAACCCAGGAAAATGAAAGTTAATAAACTGTTACATTTCTGAGGGGGACCCGGAATTCAGAACTCCGGGTCGTAAGTGGTTTCCAGAGGTCGCATCGTGCTTGTGCCTCTGCGCCAATGAGACAGGCGTCAATTCTTCATCTTGTATATATTGGATATACAAGAACACATGACAATACTTCCGGGGTAAACGTTTTTTTGGCTCCATTTCCTTACCAATACAAAAAGAAAAACCGATTTCAAAGAAAATTTACTGAAAAAGTAAATACAATTATTACGAACAATCTAAAAATATTCTTAAGTGATTCAAGTATGGTGATCCTATTTCCGTCAGAGCCCACTTCTTGCGAATTTCAAAAAATATGTAGCCATGTGTCCGGATCTGATGACTACCATATTTACATAGCGTGAATCGGATGTGCTTGTCTAAATGACCAAAATATTGAGTAAATTATTTTTAAGCATTATTTCGTTTACTTTTATAAACTAATTTATTATTTATTCTACATCAGAAATAGGATGAAAAATAATATGCAGTAGGGATTATGTGTGGATTACATCGTGGATAGCTTTGGGTTCATATTCCAGGAGTGCTTTCTTATAATCTCTTCCCAAATATTCATATTTCATAAATGTGGCGAAGGAAATTCTATTATGTATATTTATTACTATGAGATTCTATTATTACCATCTTATATTTTGCATAGCTATCTTTCTCCCCTTTCTTGTTGGGCTTTGTTTTATTCTTTTTCAGTTTATTCATATATTCGGGATTTGCTTTTTTATCATCAATATTTTTTTATTACTCCTCTCAATTGTATTTTCTTACATTAGTACACATCTACATAAAGAATACATAATTATTTTTTAAATAGCATTTAGACCAACAACATGAAACCAGACCATTCACTACTTCTTTGAAAAAATGTTTGTAAATTTTGATCCGGAGGTCATCGTGGTGCAGTGGATACCATGTGATGTAAACAAGATTGGTTGTGGGTTCGATTCCCCACTCTGGCACACAAAGGCGAAAAACACAAAGGCGGCATTGTTCCAATACTTAACACGCAATGTCTGACTACCCTTATATGTAGGATAAAATGTAAAACCGTTTTTAAATCTAAGTAAAGTATTTTTACAAAAATATCTTCGTTTTCGTGTTGAACCGGTAGCACACCTCTTAGCCTTATTGGGTGCCCCTTAGTAATTTATTTTCACATTTTAAAACGCTTTACGATGGCATTTCATGTCATTTGTAGTTTAATTTAATGTTATTTATGTTTACGATAAAATAAATATTTAAACTTTTTTTAAAAATATATGTTTTTAAAAAAGCAATGTGATTTGCTCTTATAATTTGTAAATCCTCAAGCTTATATTTTTGGGAAGCAAATTCTTAAGACAAATTTTCTGTTTTTAACCGATCTCAAAAAGGATACATACATAGCTTCACGCTGTATCCCGAATATAGCAGGGTAGGCAGAAGAAACCTGAGAACCTGTAAGTGTTAAGACACTCCGTTCCCCACTCCTTCAAGTTGAATTGAGGCATTGGGAAAGGTGCTGAATGCAGAACACAACGCCGCGTTTTGCCTTGTTACCAAAACCCAGGAAAAATGAAAATTTCTATATTCCTGGGTATTTTTTATGTATTACCGAATAACTCCTCGCGGATGAACCAATCAGCTGAGATCTTCGACAAGTAGTTTTTGGAGTTATCTTCGTAATAATGTTAACATTTTATTTGAAACTAATAATTTTACTTGGTTTTCATTTATTTTACTTGACAATTTGTGGGTGTTGAGTGGCGGCAGCTTCCTCTCACCTAAAGCATTTTGTCTATTAAAGATGATGGAATATCTGTAACTCTCGTGGATATTCATTAGCTTAAAAAATGGAACATACTGTAGTGGCGTGTAGGGATTTTTTTTGGCCTATAATATTAAGATTAAAAAAAAGAAAAACCGAATTCAAAGAAAAATGTACCAAAACGAAATAATTATTACGAATAACTCAAAAAACTACCTTCATGTCTAACTAAATTTGAGCGGTACTACATCAGTAGCTTTAGCTATCATATAAAGAAAGGAACATCAAAATTGGTATACTCACTAAAAAGTTACGCGGTAACACACATAAAGGAAATCAGACGAATTGATAACATCTTCTTGTTTTGAAAGTTAAAATGAATAAGCCTATACGTTTTTACCTATTAGCCCTTGTATGATTGGTCTTGTGAATCACTTGCTATGACTAATTGCTTATCTTAGACAATCTTATGAGTCAACTTTATATGAGATTTCCTTTCATGAATATAAAATTTCACTTTATGATAATACTAGCGTTTACGCGCGACTTCTTTCGCGTCAGTTCTACTGCTATAAAAACTGGTAAAATAGAATTTAAGCCAAATCTGTTAATTCAGTCATACTTACCTATTTATGGGAGCAACTCTTCAGTAATTTTCGTACTTTCTGACTACCCCGCTATGGATGATAGTAAAGATTAAGTTAGGTTAGGTAAATGCCTACAACAACTTAATCCTTCCATTATTTTTTTTCTTGCTGTCCGCCAATTTTTATTACTCACTATTTTGCTAACAAAGAAATTCCGTGGCTTATTATAGTTACTAGATATCTAATTTAATTAAATTTTTCGACTATATTTTTTTTTCATTTTTCTTGCTGGATGCATTATATGCATATTAAAAAAAAATCTTTTATATTATTATTCGAGAATTATTCAGGATTCTCTTTAACCAACGTGTATGTGAAGCAAAATCGATAACTGACGAGTCGATTACTTGCTCGGTGCATAGGGGCCATTTGCACACTTAACTTGCACTAGAGTTAAGTGAGCTTCTCTAAACTAAATCAAACTATGATAGCACTGAACTACTTGCAAAACTGAACTACGAGTAACTTGTGATTTTTTTTTAAATTTATTATTTGTCATCTGATAGATATATATTAATATTATACGTGAAGCAAAAACTGGATCCCTTTTTACGAAAATTACGCGGACGGAGGAGAATGAAATTTGGCACACTTATAGTTTATGTAGAGAAGGAGTGCAGAATGCTAATTTTTTTTTAAATAGTGTATAAAAAGTATATTAAATTAATAAAATAAATGTTACACTACCATGATTTGACATCTATGTTTATATAAAGTGACATATACGTCACTACGCCATGCATAATTAACGCCTTTACGGGGACACTAGTATAATTAAATAGCAGAAGAAGTTAACTCATAGAAACTACGTAGTCAGTTATTTGAGTTAGTCAGTCAGTTATCAGTAAGTCAAGTACTTAGCAATATGAAAAAGACATGTTTTTGTATATTTTACTATTTTTACACCTAATTTAGAAACTCTCTTGATAGCTCTTAATCGACTCGGCTTCATCAAACATCAAAATTGGTTCACCCAGTAAAAAGTTCTTTCTGAGTCCGATCACCAAAAACGTCTCTCGTGGCGCAGAGGCACAAGCGTGCGAAACATGTGTAAACGTGATTGTTTTTGTTTGTGGTTCGATTCCCACTCCAGGAAATGTAAAAGTTAGTATTTTCATTTTCTGGATTTGGTAAGAAGGCAAAAGCGCGGCGTTGAGTGCCGCCACTCAGCAATGCAATGCCTCAATTCGGCGGAGAGTGGGGAACGGAGTGTCTTAACACTAGGTTCTCAGGTTTCCTCTGCGTACCCTACTATATATGCGGGATACAGCGAAGCTAAAAAACGTAAAAATTATACACACGTAACATACATAAAAAATAAGAAGTCGAATTAATATTCTTCTCCGTATTTTTAAAGTCGGTAAAGAATATTTTAGTTGTGACTCTAAGTGGAAAATATATAATTTTAAACTATTAATGGTATGTTTTTCTTCTATCACGGCGGTGGAACAGGTGGTGGCACTGTGAAATTGGCGCGCAGGTGCCAAACTATTTGGTCAAAATTCTAGCTCAGGCATTTACGTTTATATTGAAACATTTAAATTAACATATATATATAGCAGCATATATATATATATAAGAGTATATATATATATATATATATATATATATATATATATATATATATATATATATATATATATATTGTAACTTCACGCTGTATCCCGCATATAGCGGGTAGGCAGAGTGGAACCACAGAATCTAGTGCGTTAAAGACACTCCATTCTCTTCAATATTTGTTCTCACTTTCTTCCGCTAAATTGAGGCATTGGTGTAAGTTGAGTATTTTTTAATTTTTCTATTTTCATGTACATATAGAAACAGAAACATGTGTGAAAATGGGAAACTCAAAGAAATCTAGATTTGAAATTAAGTATTAAAAATATTAAATGTTTTACAATAAATAATAATTAGTATTTCATTTCGACAAAAACATAAAGTGCGGCGTTGAATTCCGCCACATTATTATTATTATGTATCTCGTTATAGGTTCCCGGTTCAAAGGAACCTGGTCCTTGAAGGCTTGCGGGGTCACAGGTCCAACATCGCAGCCCCTTTGGGAGACAACAATAAGTTTTTGTTCGAGTACTATCTGAGTTCGGATCCACCCTTCAGCAACTATGAGCGCAATTGCTCGTGAGATGGTCACCGGTCAATGCAAGTTAGGAGCCAGTAGAACATATATGGAAACTAAAAATAGAGCTATGGAATGGAGTTTGATGGACTAAGTACTTTTGGCTGGCGATTTGAGATCTATCGGACGTCCGCTTTTTCAAGTCTCAAACTTTGAGTACAAGCCAGCGGACGGTGACCTCGCCTCCCACCTTAGATGGTTCCTTGGGCCAAAGCGGCAGTGCCCGGCGCATCGAAGGTTTCGCCGGGCAAGTCGAGAGGTGTGCACCGGTTTCACCATCGCCGAGCCGCGAGCGGTTTCAAGCATACGCAGATTTTGAGCACTTCCACCCTTCCGAGCATAGGCGGGAGTTTCTTGCGCTCCCACCTTGCCGGGGCTGTAATGAAGGCAAGCCAGAGGTGGTGGGATAAATTTCATAAATTCCTCTGAGGTCTCAGGTCCGCTGGTCGCACTCCCAGCAAAGCTCGGGTTACTAAGTTGCCTCGTGGGCTTATTATTATTATTATTACTTTTTTGATGATAAAGGATGGCAACGAGCAGATGGACCACCTGATGGAAGTTGTCCGTTCATGGACGCTTACAAACCAAAAGAGCTTCGTAAATGCGTTGCCGACCCAGTATTCAGATGGGAGTGGGGAGGAAATAATGTGTGGCCGCGGGCGCAGTTCGCCATCGTAACCTCACCACAGTCTAGGAAAGGATAGGTGGGAATTGGGAAACCGTACAAAAGCGGAATGGAAATTTTGAGAACGGAGTATCGTAAGATTTGCTTTACAGGTTCCCTCTGCTTACCTTGTTCTGTGGGGATACAGCGTGAAGCTAAAAAGGGAAAATGTATGTAGCATATGTTTTGCAAACAGGTGAGAGAAACTAGTGTCTTATCATGTAAGATATTTTATACTTCCTTGATGAATCTAGTTTTATTTCGTGTTAAGTGTGTAAGATCCAAGAAATATTATCTAATAAGTAATTCATTAGACCGAATGTGGAGATTTAAAACTACAAATATCGCTTTAATTTTTTGTATTACCTATCCGCTGGACTATGATGGCGACTATGTGTTGTAGAATTAAAAATTGTAGAAATATTTTTTTCAGTTTTAAGCTTTTCCATAGCAAAGTAGGTAGAAAAACCCAGTGTCCTGGAAACCCGTTGCTTTCACTTATCCTCGGATTTCGGACATTGGGTATTGGCTAGCGGAACTCAACGCCGAGCTCTTGTCTTACCTTTCAACAGGAAGTCATAATAATAGAAATGTATACATAAATTATATGTTAATATAGTTTTCAACACTAATTATTTATGTGAGAACAAAAACCATGAACAACTGTCGATAGCCTTCAAGGCTTTGTGTTTTCCCAATAATAAATGACTGCAGTGACACCTCCGGAAAGTCACTAACTAAAAATTATTTTTAAGTACAATTGCAGTACCAAATGCAATGCCCCATTTAGATACAACATTACTTTAACTGCCTTCAAAATGAGGTGGTATTTATTTATTTTAGCTTCATGCTGAACTCGCTTATAGCAAGGTAGGCAGATTTGAACCCGTAAGTAAGGCATCTGTTTTTCTCCAACACCTGCTCCCACTTTCCGCTGTAGACAAAGCATTGCTTGCTGAGTGGCGGTTCAACGCCGCGCTTGCCCTTGTTATCAAACCCATTAAATGAAAAATAGCTTCATTCCTCAGGCGGCACCAAAATCCCACAACCTGTTTCACCTCTCGAACAGTCGCATGCTTATGCCTCTGCGCCACGACAGGCGGTTATTATTAAATGAAATTATTTTATCCGAATAAACGTATGGCTTTAGTATTTCGGAAATACATTTTTTGCAAAAACCGACGTTTCGAAAAAAATGTTTGACATAATAATTGTATCAACTGACAGACGAATGCTACCAGGTCTACTCCAGACCACGGACTATTGTAGCAAGGTTCGTGTTAATCCGGTTAATATTTTTGCTTCAGAACATGTGTAACATCAAAACAAGGGTCTCCACCATTTGCTACCAACGAACAATTTTATACTTTAAACAAGTGAGAGCCGCCCGGAGACAACCAGATAGTCTGACAAACTGGTTGTCGTTGGCAAAGTAGACGGAAGAAGACCTAGGTGCCGAACGCTCAGCCGATGGTCTGACACCGTCAGAGATCACAGGACTCTCCATTGTAAAGCGCTGGCAGCAAGCTGAAAATAGGGGTGTGGTGTACGGAAAATCTCCATTATGATTCATCAAAGCGGGCACGACCTTCAGCAATAAAAATACGACTAAGAAGAGATGTGTAAAAATCGCAAAATTCAAAAAACCTATTAGGTAGTTATTAATTTAATCGTTGATTTTTTTTTTATGTGTGTAAGTAATCGCATAGCTTTACTGAGGTGAGATTTTAAAGATTTTTTATATGATAGCTAGTGCTTTTAATGTGATCACATTTAGTTTAAACTAACGAATTTAAATTTAGTTAAGATTTACGCAGAGTTTTTGAGTTATTTGTAATAAATTTTTAATTTTGGGAGCAATTTATTTGAAATAAAGGGTTTTTCTTTTGTAAAATCTTAATATTACTCAATAACCCGTAAGGAATGAAACCAACTGGACATGGGAAGCATTACTATGATTCGGTCTTAATTAGGGGGTTCTAAGAAATTCTTTTTCTAAAGCAGTTAAGTGCATAAATGCATTCGATTCTAAGAAGTAATTTATTCAGTAAAAAATTATTTTGTGAAAGATTTTTTAAGCTCTTATGTATTTTTAAGTAATGATATATACATATTATATTTAAACGTATTGTCTATAAAAAAAAAAAACTTTTTTTCTTGGTTCCCCACGACTGAACCAGAGATCTTAGTGCTAAGACACACTCCGTTCTATTTAAGATTTCCGTTCCGTTCCCGTTTGCGGAATCTAGGCATTACGTGCTGCAGTGGCGGAACTCAACGCCGCGCTTTGCCTTGTTCTTGTTTATCTCAATGATTAAATCGTAAAATTTACAAAATATTAAATGTTCTACACTTGTTATTTATTCATACCACACTGCAACCCAGACAGGTTTCATAGATGCAGTGTCTCGTGATAAATTGTTATACATACGGTGAAATTAGTACGAACTAAAATATTGGCTACGTATATATGTTATCCTCATATTTATATACTACGCCATTCTACAATAGTGAAGAGATTGTAATAACATTGTTGGTTGTGGTTCGATTCTCATTTAAAGAATTGATTACATTTATAGACAACACTAAAAAAAACGTAAAACGTATGCATTTTCAGAATAAAGAAATTTGTTCACACTGGTACGGATATAATATATTATATTAAAAATATCAAAATATTCTTTGTTCAAGAGAAGCAAATATTCAGCTTAGAAGTCAACTTTGCTGAGAAGAGCCTAAAGAAACTTTGCGGTTGCTTTTTTAGGTTCACGCAGTATCCCGTACATAGCAGGGTAGGCAAGGGAACCTGAAAACCTAGTTTAGACACTCCGTTCTCCTTTAGCATTTCCGTTCTTCTACTTTTCCTTAAATTGAGGCATTGCGTCTTGTTACCAGTATGAAAATGCTAAATATTTGATATAATATTGCAGCTAAAATTTTGTACATATTTTTATACTATAAATATTCTTCTGTTACTTATTGGTACCTATTAACATTTTGCAGTCATATATATGTCTATTCACTGTAAACATAAGCTACAATTTATATTGATTACTATTTACCTTGCAGTAATTTGCCGACACTTATTAATTGCAAAAGAAAATATGCAGAAGAAAAAATCTATTTTACTTTTTACTTTGTACCTTTCTATGCCTGTCATGGCGCAGAGGCTGGCGTGCGACTGTAAACGCGACAGGTTGTCGAAAGGTTCGATGCCCACTCCAAGAATTGGAATTTTTCATATCCTGGGTTTGGTTAAGGCAAAAGCGTGGCATTGAGTTCCGCCACTCGGCTTGAAATGCTTCAATTCGGTGGAAAGTGGGGGCAAGAGTGTCTTACTTTTTTTTTTTTTTTTTTATGGATAAAGGATGGCAAACAGGCAGAAGGACCACCTGATGGTAAGTGGTTGCCTTCGCCCATGAACCTCTACAACACCAGAGATGTTGTATGCGTTGCCAACTTAGAGGGATATGGATGGAAGGGGAGGACAATGTAGTAGTCCGCTATCGGAACCACCACATTTTGGGAAAGGATAGGTGGGAGAGGGAAAACCACGAAGCACATGCCATCGAACCGGAACACATCCCATAAGATATTTGGCGGTTCGTCTTTGACATGATAGTGGTCACTTGAGGCAGACGGAGGACGAACCTCCTACCACCAAGCCCAACACTAGGTTTTCTCTGCCTACCCTGATATATGCGGGATACAGCGTGAACTCACAACCTGTCTACGCGTTTACAGTCGCACCTTGTGCCTCTGCGCCACGACGGGCGTTATGGTCCAATTTGTTATTAGCCAATAACAACTTATTTGATATAACGAGTTTTTTAAATACGAATTTTTGTATTGAATTCGCTTTAAGAGAACTTACTTAGTGGGAAGTCGATGAAAATCAGGCTGAAACAGTTTTGCCTGAAAAACTGAGGAAAGTGAATAGAAAAAATATTTTTATTAAAATTTGCACATACACTTATAATACTTATATTTTAAAATAAATTTAACTAAGATATAATTTTTTGATATTCTATATACTATATATTCTACTAGATACTTATCTAGAGACTTGAAGACCATCGTGGCACTGTGTGGGTGTGTGGGCTCGATTTGCCAATTGTCATGATTATGATTATACCATTATCGATTTCCCGCTCTGACAGCAAGCAATGTGTGGCGTTGTGTTCTACCATTTTAACATGTGCAATGTCTTGAATTCAGAAAAGCGGGGAACCACATCAGATGAGCTAAGCTATCATAAAAAAAGAATCATCAAAATTGGTATACCCAGAAAGCAGTATACGGCAGCACTTAAAAAATACAAAACTAATCTCCTCTTTTTTGAAGTCGGTTAAAAAAGGTTTTCAGCCACACACACATATATATATATATATAGATAACATTCACAGCAATACATAGTATTCGAAAGCTACCTATTGAGATTAGTCGTGACAAATGACCAAACGACACACACTCTATATTAATATCCCTCCTTGTCCCAATGTTGGCGTATTGAACCAACATTTGGAACCAACTTTTATCATAGGGTCCTGAGCCTGTGACTTCAGTAGGCTTCAGGCCTCTGGAAAGAGAGGACGTATCGCGTTTCGTTATATATCTCGAAAACAAGTGTTTTGTGCTTAATTGGATTATTTCATAGAAAATTGTAAGTATTTAAATATGTAATTATTACCATATATAGCATGTTCTTAGCCAATTTTATGGTAAATTCTGTGTTGTTATTTATATGGTAATTATGCGAAATGTGCTTTTCAGTAATTATAAGTAATTTGCGTATTGTATGTGTATTGTATGTACTAAGTACTTGTAGTAATAAATCTAGTTATTTTGAGGTTTTATTCTTGAGTTTCTTTTAGAAATATATATGCTTTAAGCGAACCTAATTTAAGGAAAATTTGTAGACAGACTTCATTACTAACACTTATTATACATATATTGATATAAAATATATACATAGCTGAGTTTCAAATCAAGGGAATATTTAGAGATTTTTTAATATGAGAATTTTCTTTACAAACATTCAAATTAAAAAGTAATTTAATTTAGCTGACTTCAAAATTGAAGAGGTTCTCGATTCGACTGTATTTTATGTGTGTTCCCGTTCCGATGATTCTCTCTTTATACGATAGCTAATGCTTTTATTGAGTTAGGATTTAATTAAGATCAGACGAGTAGTTTTGAGTTTTTTTCGTAATAATATTACTTATTATTTTTATTTTAAATTCCGGTTATCTTTTTTTGATTAACTCCTAATTATTTTAATATATTTTCTTTACAAATGTTCAAATGGACACTAATTATTTTAATTATATAAAGTAACACACACTAATTTTGTGAGTCTTTGTTTAAAGAAAACAAAGCGTTTTACACTTTATCGAGGACTTTTATTAGTGAGGAAAAGTATTAAAGATAATGTTCAGTTTCTATTTTGATAACAGATAAAGATGACGATAACGAAAAATATGTTAAGAAAAACATTATGAAAACAACAAAAAATAAGCTCTCTAAGATGAGTAGGTTCGAGTCTATACTTAGCTTCCACGGCTTCTCTAGCGGGATTGTCAGAGAACGGAGAGCCAAACGCTACAGTCCCTGCATGCCTCTTTCACCACGTCCACAGTCCATTGACCTCTTCATACATGCTCTCCGTGGGGTCCTCTTGATTTATTCGAATAATTCGATGTGGTGTGTGAATCCGAATTGTTCAGATAAATGGATTACGAAGTATGTATGAAAGAGGTCAGCCGACAGCCGGGCGTGATGAAAAAGTGCGAGACCGCGTTGGCTGCTCGTTATCCTGACAGCTCCCGCTAAGCTTCGTGGCAAAGGCGGCTCGAACCTCTCTTGAAAGAACTTATTTTGTTGTTTTCATCTACCGTTTAAACATTTTTAGATTGGCGTCATCTTCGCTCTTGATAAGTATGGCTAATACTTTCTGTCTCGACAAGTGTTTGCTGTTCTTTGTGAACCACTATATAGTGGAAATAGTCAGTGTCCCATTGAGTGACTGACAAAAACTCACGGGGATGAAAGATAACCAGAACTAAATAAAAATAATAAGTAATATTGTACGAAAACTCAAGAAGTACTAAAGATCTGTCTGGCTCCAGCTTTTATCGTATAAGAGAATCGCTCGGGGTAAGCTACAGTCGAGATCGAAAGAACATCTTCAATTTTTGAGAAGTCGAGACAAATGGCCACTTTTGGTGAATGTTTGAAAACCATGTTAAAAAATCTACAAATATTCAGCGATTTGAAACTCAGCTATGTGCCTTGACCTATATCGTGCTGTGTATAATAATTTAGTGTGAAGTCTTCGTTTTACAAATTAATGGCAGAGTAGGATTCGCAGCTATAACGTGAAACTCCGAAATAAAACCTCCAAAATATTTATTACTGCAAGTGCCAGTACATACAATACACGCTGTACGCAAATTACTGTAATTACTGAAAGCACATTTCTGCCAATTACTACAGCAAATGGCGTACAGATTTACCATAAGAGTATTAAGCAGCATATATGGCAGCAATTACGCGACTAAGCTAACACAATTTCTGAGCAATCGGTGGCACAAAACACTGTTTCGAGATATATAACGAAAGGCATGACTGCGTCTCTTTTCAGAAGACTGAAGCTACTGAGAATAAGACTCCGAACCCCCGCGATGTTGATTCCAAGTAATACGCAGTGGGACAGGCGCGGATGTGTAGAGAATGATGTCGGTGATCATTGCGACTATCTCGTAGGGGCAACTTCGAGTATTGTTGCTGGCCGTGATATCTGTAGCTGCTGCTGCTGCGCAACTGACGTTGAAGAAACGCTTTTTAACGACTCACTTTCAGCGTTTTTGAGGTGCGTTGCCATATGCTACTTTGCTGAACATACCAGGCACGATGTTCTTTTTTATGATCAGCTAACTCATGCGATGATTCCCGCTTTTTCTGAGTGGAGCGTGCAAGCGGTGAAACACAACGCTACGGCTCTTCCCTGCCGAAACTTATGTCATAATCATGAGCACCAGTAAATCAGCCCACACCACGACTGACATCTCTCTGGGCTAAGCGGGAATAACATAGTATAATATGGGGCGCATCAGAGTACCTTGGACAGAGGCTGACACAAAGCCTCAAGTGATATAGTGTATGTGTGAGCACAATAAAAAGCTATTTTTATTCGCAGAGCAAGCCCATCGACTTCCCACTAAGTGTAAAGCGAATTCAACTGCAAGAATAAACGAAACTCGTTATAACAAGTTGTTATTAATAACAAATTGGTTTTCATAACACCCGTCGTGGCTTGCAGAGGCACAAGCGTGCGACTGTAAACGCGACAGGTTGTGAGAGTTCACGCTGTATCCCACATATATCAGGGTGAGTGCAGAGAAAACCTAGTGTTAGTTTGGTGGTAGGAGGTTCGTCCTCCGTCTGCTCACGACCACTATCATGTCAAAAGCGAACCGCCAAATATCTTGTAGTGTGTTCGGTTCGATGGCATGTAAGCCAGGTTTTCCCCTCTCCCCTCCTTTCCCAAAATGTGGTGGTTCCGATAGCGGACTACTACATTGTCCTCCTATATCACTAAGTTGGCAGCACGCCTGCTTATCTCTGGTGTTGTAGAGGTTCATAAGGCAGAGGTAACCACTTACCATCAGGTGGTCCTTCTGCTCGTTTATCCTTTATCCATAAAAAAAAAAAAAAGTAAGACACTCCGTTCCCCACTTTCCACCGAATTGAAGCATTTCTTGCCGGTGGCGGAACTCAATGCCGCAACACATGCCAAACCAGGATGCAAAAATTCCAATTCTTGGAGTGATCAGACTCACAACCTGTCGCGTTTACAGTCACGCTTGTGCCTCCTGCGCCATGACAGACATAGAAAGGTACAAAGCAAAAGTAAAATAGATTTTTCTTCGTATATTTTCTTTTGCAATTAATAAGTGTCAGCAAATTAATATTGGAGTAAATAGTAATCAATATAAATTGTAGCTTGGCATTTACAGTGAATAGACATATAAGGCGACTAAAATGTTGGAGTACCAATAAATAACTGAAGAATATTTATAGTATAAAAATATGTGTCACAAAATTTTGAATTGCAATATTATATCAAAAAATATTTAGCATTTTCATACTGGTAACAAGACACCCAATGCCTCAATTTAAGGAGGAGAAAGTAAAGAACGGAAATGTTAAAGGAGAACAGTGTCTAAACACTAGGTTTTCAGGTTCCTTTGCCTGCCCTGCTATGTACGGGGATACTGCGTGAACCTAAAAAAGCAACCGCAAAGTTTCTTTAGGCTCTTCTCAGCAAAGTTGACTTCTAGCTGGAATGCGCTTCTCTTTGAACAGAATATTTTGATATTTTTAATATATTATAATGCCATCCAATACCAGTGTGAACAAATTTCTTTATTCTGAAAATGCGCTACGTTTACGTTTTTAGTGTTGGGTTCATAAATGTAATCAATTCTTTAAATGAATCGAACCACAGCCAATGTTATTACAATCTCACTATTGTAGAATGGCGTGACATATAAATATGAAAAAGAGGATAACATATACCGTAGTAATATTTTGAATCTGTACCAATTTCACCCGTATGTATAACAATTTATCACGAGACACTGCATCGCCAGAAACCTGTCTGGGTTACAGTGTAAAGGTATGAATAAATAACAAGTGTAGTAGAACATTTAATATTTTGTAAATTTTACGATTTAATCATTGAGATAAACAGAACAAGGCAAAGCGCGGCGTTGGTTCCGCCCTCCAGCACGTAATGCCTGAAATTCCACCAAACAGGAACGGAACGGAAATCTTAAAATAGAACAGGTGTCTTAGCACTAAGATCTCTGGTTCAGATCGTGAAACCAAAGAAAAAAAGTTTTTTTTTTTTTATAGACGTACGTTTGAATATAATATGTATATCATTATAAAATACATAACGGCAAATCTTTCACAAAATAATTTTACTGAATAAATTGCTTCTTAGAATCCGAATGCATTTATGCACTTAACTCTTTAGAAAATTGTGAACCCCTAATTGGAGACGAGAGATCTCATAGTAATAGCCTATGTCAGTTGGTTTCCTTTCCTTACAGGTTATTGAATAACATTACGATTTACAACATAAAAGAACACCGATTTCAATTAAATTGCTCTAAAAAATTAAATTATTACGAACAACTCAAAAACTCGTCAAAATCTTAACTAAATGTAAATTCTCGTCGATTTAAACTAAATGGTTTAAATCACATTAGAAAGCAGTATCGCACAAAACCATTAAAATTTTCACTCAGTAAAAAGCTATGCCGGTATCACACATAAAAAATTAACAGTTAAATTAATAACTACCTAATAAAGGTTTTGAATTTTGCGATTTTACATCTCTTCTTAGTCGTATTTTGTTGCTGAAGGTCGTGCCCGCTTTGATGAATCATAATGGAGATTTTCCATGCCACCCTATTTTCAGCGCCTTAGCGCTTCTGTGGAGGGTCCTGTGATCTCTGACGGTGTGAACCATCGGCTGGGCGTTCGGCCTCTAGGTCTTCTTCCGTCTGCTGCCAACGACAATGGTTTGTGAACTAACATGGTTGTCTCGAGCTATATGGCCCAAAGTATAAGAGTATTCGTTGGTAACAAATAGTGGAGACCCCTTGTTGCGATGTTACACATATTAAAAATATTTTAACCGGATTAGCTGAACACTTTACAATAGTCCGTGGTCACAGGTAGACTGGTAGCATTCGTCTGTCAGTTGATACAATTATTATGTCAAACATTTTCGAAACGTCGGTTTTCAAAATGTATTTCCGAATACTAAAATATGCACGATTTATTCGGATAAAATAATTTCATTTAATAATAACCGCCTGTCGTGGCGCAGAGGCATAAGCGTGCGACTGTTGAGGTAACAGGTGTGAGTTTGATCCCACTTCAGGAAATGAAGTATTTTCATTAATGGGTTTGATAACAAGACAAAGCGCGGCGTTGAATTCACCACTCAGCCAAGCAATGCTTTAATACGGCGGCGGAAGAGTGGGAACGGAATTGTTGAAACAGGTGCCTTAGCACGGGTTCCGTCTGCCTACCTTGCTATAAGCGGGATTCAGCATGAAGCTAAAAAATAAATAAATACCACACTCATTTTTTTTGAAGAGGCAGTTAAAATGTTATCTAAATAGGTATTGCATTTGGTACTGCAATTATAACTAAAGTAATTTTAGTTAGTGACTTTCAGTGTCACTGCAGTCATTTTATTGTGGGAAAACACAAAGCCTTGAGGCTATCGACAGTTGTTTATTGTTTTGTTCTCACATAAATAATTAATTATTTGAAAACTATATTAACATGATTTATGTATATATTTTATTATTTTGACTTCCCTGCATTGGTAAGACAAAGCTCGGCGTTGAGTTCGCTACTCAATACCCAATGTCCCGAAATCCCGAGGATAAGTGGAGAACAGGTTTTCAAGGACACTAGGTTTTTTTCTACCTACTTTGCTATGGAAAGATTAAACTGAAAAAAAATGTACAATTTTTGAATTCTACAACACATAGTGGCCATCATAGTTCAGCGGACAGGTATCTAAATTAAAGCGATATTTAAAATTTTAAATCTCATTCGGTCTAATGAATTACTTATTAGATAATATTTCTTGGATCTTACACACTTAACACGAAATAAAACTAAATTCATCAAAGTATAAAATCTTATGATAAGACACTAATTTCTCTCAGTTTACCAAAACATATGCCACTACATTTTTCCCTTTTATTCACTGTCTATTTCCCATAGAACAAGGTAGCCAGGAACCTGTAAAACAAATCTTACGATACACCGTTCTCTTAAAATTTCCATTCCCCCACTTTGCGTGCAGGTTTTCCCAATTCCCACCTATCCTTTCCTAGACTGTGGTGGTTCCGATGGCGAACTGCCGCGGCCACTACGATATTTCCTCCCCTCCATCTGAATACTAGGTCGGCAACGCGGTTGTCCTTTGGTGTTGTAAATGTCCGCGGGGCGAAGGACAACTTACCATCAGGTGGTCCTTCTGCTCGTTTGCCATCCTTTATCAATAAAAAAAAGTAATAATAATAATGGCGGAATTCAACGCCGCACTTTGCCTTGTTTTTGTTGAAATGAAAATACTAATTATTATTTATTGTACACATTTAGTATTTTTATGCCAATTTCAAATTAGATTTTTAAGTTTCCATTTTCATGTTTCTGTTTCTATATATGTACATGAAAATAGAAAATTAAATAAAAATACTCAACACGCAATGCCTCAATTTGGCGGAAAGTGGGGAACGGAAAATGCTGAAAGAGAATGGAGTGTCTTTAACACTACAGATTCCGTGGTTCCCTGACCCCGCCATACGCGGGATACAGCGGAAGTCACAACATACATATATATATATATATATATAAATATATATATATATATATATATATATATATATATATATATATATATATATATATATATATATATATATATATATATGTTAATTCTAAATGTTTCAATAATATGCCCAAATGCCTGAGCCAATTTTATTAAATAGTTTAATAAGCACCTGCGTACCAATTTCACGGTGCCACCTGTTCCCACCGCCGTGATAGAAGAACATACCGTGTAGTTTAAAATTATATATTTTCCACTTAGAGTCACAACTAAAATATTCTTTACCGACTTTAAATACGGAGAAAGTATTAATTCGACTGTATTTTTTATGTACGTTACGTGTATAATTTTTTACGTTTTTTTTAGCTTCACGCTGTATCCCGCATATAGCAGGGTACGCAGAGGGAACCTGAGAACCTAGTGTTAAGACACTCCGTTCCCCACTCTCCGCCGAATTGAGGCATTGCATTGCTGAGTGGCGGCACTCAACGCCGCGCTTTTGCCTTCTTACCAAATCCAGAAAATGAAAATACTAACTTTTACATTTCCTGGAGTGGGAATCGAACCACAAACAAAAACAATCACGTTTACACATGTTTCGCACGCTTGTGCCTCTGCGCCACGAGAGACGTTTTTGGTGATCGGACTCAGAAAGAACTTTTTACTGGGTGAACCAATTTTGATGTTTGATGAAGCCGAGTCGATTAAGAGCTATCAAGAGAGTTTCTAAATTAGGTGTAAAAATAGTAAAATATACAAAAACATGTCTTTTTCATATTGCTAAGTACTTGACTTACTGATAACTGACTGACTAACTCAAATAACTGACTACGTAGTTTCTATGAGTTAACTTCTTCTGCTATTTAATTATACTAGTGTCCCCGTAAAGGCGTTAATTATGCATGGCGTAGTGACGTATATGTCACTTTATATAAACATAGATGTCAAATCATGGTAGTGTAACATTTATTTTATTAATTTAATATACTTTTTATACACTATTTAAAAAAAAATTAGCATTCTGCACTCCTTCTCTACATAAACTATAAGTGTGCCAAATTTCATTCTCCTCCGTCCGCGTAATTTTCGTAAAAAGGGATCCAGTTTTTGCTTCACGTATAATATTAATATATATCTATCAGATGACAAATAATAAATTTAAAAAAAAATCACAAGTTACTCGTAGTTCAGTTTTGCAAGTAGTTCAGTGCTATCATAGTTTGATTTAGTTTAGAGAAGCTCACTTAACTCTAGTGCAAGTTAAGTGTGCAAATGGCCCCTATGCACCGAGCAAGTAATCGACTCGTCAGTTATCGATTTTGCTTCACATACACGTTGGTTAAAGAGAATCCTGAATAATTCTCGAATAATAATATAAAAGATTTTTTTTTAATATGCATATAATGCATCCAGCAAGAAAAATGAAAAAAAAATATAGTCGAAAAATTTAATTAAATTAGATATCTAGTAACTATAATAAGCCACGGAATTTCTTTGTTAGCAAAATAGTGAGTAATAAAAATTGGCGGACAGCAAGAAAAAAAATAATGGAAGGATTAAGTTGTTGTAGGCATTTACCTAACCTAACTTAATCTTTACTATCATCCATAGCGGGGTAGTCAGAAAGTACGAAAATTACTGAAGAGTTGCTCCCATAAATAGGTAAGTATGACTGAATTAACAGATTTGGCTTAAATTCTATTTTACCAGTTTTTATAGCAGTAGAACTGACGCGAAAGAAGTCGCGCGTAAACGCTAGTATTATCATAAAGTGAAATTTTATATTCATGAAAGGAAATCTCATATATAGTTGACTCATAAGATTGTCTAAGATAAGCAATTAGTCATAGCAAGTGATTCACAAGACCAATCATACAAGGGCTAATAGGTAAAAACGTATTGGCTTATTCATTTTAACTTTCAAAACAAGAAGAAGTTATCAATTCGTCTGATTTCCTTTATGTGTGTTACCGCGTAACTTTTTACTGAGTAAACCAATTTTGATGTTCCTTTCTTTATATGATAGCTAAAGCTACTGATGTAGTACCGCTCAAATTTAGTTAAGATTTCATGAGTAGTTTTTGAGTTATTCGTAATAATTATTCGTTTTAGTGCATTTTCTTTGAATTCGGTTTTCTTTTTTTTTTTAATCTTAATATTATCAGCCAAAAAAATCCTACACGCCACTACAGTATATTCATTTTTTTAAGCTAATATCCACAGTACAGATATTCCATCATCTTTAATAGACAAAATGCTGCGTTGAGCTCCGCCACTCAACACACAAGTCCAAATCCAAGTAAAATAAATGAAAACCATTAAAATTAATGGATTTCAAATAAAAGGTTAACATTATTACGAATAACTCAAAAACTACTTGTCAGATCTCAACTGATTGGTTCATCCCGCGAAGAGTTATTCGGTAACACATAAAAAATATAGGAATCCTATATTCCTATATTTTATTTTTCATTTCCTGGGTTTGGTAACAAGGCAAAACGCGGCATTGTGTTCTGCCATTCAGCACGCAATGCCTCAATTCGGCGGAAAGTGGGGAACGGAGTGTCTTAACACTAGGTTCTCAGGTTACCTCTGCGTACTATGCTATATGCGGTATACAACGTGAAGCTATATATGTATCTTTTTTTGAAGTCTATTAAAAATAGAAAATTTGTAAAAACAAAATATTTTACATATTTAAAATTTTTCTTCCCAAGAAATATAACTGTTACAAATTATAAAACCGTCACATTGCTTTTTTAAAAATATATATTTTAAAAAAGTTAAATATTTATTTTATCGTAAACATAAATAACATTAATTAAACTACAAATGACATGAAATGCCATCGTAAAGCGTTTTAAAATGTGAAAATAAATTACTAGAGCCGCAATAAGGCTAAGAGGTGTGCTGCAGTTCAACACAAAAACGGACATCTTTGTAAAAATATTACTTTTTAGATTTAAAAAGAAGCAGTTTTACATTTCATCCTGCATATAAGGGTAGTCCAGACATTGCGTGTTAAGTATTGGAACTCAATGCCGCCTTTGTGTTACCAGAGTGATGAAAAGAAATATTCACTTTTCCAAGTGGGAATCGAACCCACAACCAATCTTGTTTACAGTCACATGCTATCCCACTGCACCACGATGACCTCGTCTCAAAATTTACAAACATTTTTCCAAAAGTAGTGAATGATCTGGTTGTTATGTTGTTAGTCTAAATGCCATTTAAAAAATAATTATGTATTCTTTATGTAGATGTGTACTAATGTAGAGAAAATACAATTGAAGGGAGTAATAAAAAATATTGATGATAAAAAAACAAAAAATCCCGAATATATGAATAAACTGAAAAGAATAAAACAAAGCCCAACAAAGAAAACAGAAAGATAGCTGTAAAATATAAGATAGGTAATAATAGAATCTCATAGTAAATATACATAATAAGAAATTTCCTTCGCCACATTTATGAAATATGAATATTTGAAATTATAAACACTCCCCTGAGTGTAATATGAACCCAAAGCTATCACGTGTAATCACACATATCCCTACTGCGCCATTAATTTCATCCCTATTTCTGATGTAGAATAAATTATAAATTAGCTTATAAAAAAAGTAAACGAAACATGCTTAAAAAATAATTTACTCAATATTTTGGTCATTTAGACAAGCACATCCGATTCACGCTATGTAAATATGGTAGTCATCAGATCCGGACACATGCACATATTTTGAAATTCGCAAGAAGTGGGCTCCTGACGGAAATAGGATCACCATATAGAATTAAATATTTTTTGAGTTATTCGTAATAATTATATTTACTTTTCAGTAAATTTTCTATGAAATCGGTTTTCTTTTTATGTTAAAATGAAATGTTATATTTCTTATATATCAATATAAAGAGATAAATAACGCCTGTCGTGGCGCAGAGGGACAAGCGTGCGACTGCAAACGCGACAGGTTGTGGGTTCGATTCCCCCTCCAGGAAATGTAACAGTTTATTACTTACATTTCCTGGGTTTGGTAACAAGGCAAAACGCGACGTTGAGTTCTGCCACTCAGCACGCAATGCCTTAATTTGGCGGAAAGTGGGGGACGGAGTGTCTTAACACTAGGTTCCCTCTGCCAACTCTGCTATATGCGGGATACATAGTGAATCTATGTATGTATAGATAAATAGAGGTCAAGCTAAAATTAACAGTAAACATATGAAAAATGATAAAATACTAGTTTCGCATTCTCCCTGCAGCAATCCTACAATATTCATGTGACTACAAACTGAAATGAAATTATTACGTCGCTATGTGCTGTATATATTATATTGTGTTTTAATTAAAATAATTGTACATTTTTTATATAAATTGTGCATATAATAAAAATTATAAAAAAATAGGAATATATATTTACTGAATTGACATTGTTAAATGATTTTTTTTTATTGACAAAAGATGGCAAACGAGCATAAGGACCACGTGATGGTAAGTGGTTACCTTCGCCCATAGACATTTGCACCAGGGGAGTTATGAATGCGTTACCAGCCAAAAGGGTAGATGGAGGGGGGGGGGGGGGGGATAATGTAGTGGCCACAACAGTCCGCCATAGGAACCACCACATTATGGGAAAAGGATGAGTGAGAATAGAGAAAACCTGGTATTCGAAAATACATTTTTGGAACCCGTCGTTTCGAACACTTTACAGTAGTCCGTGGTCACAGGTAACCTGTGCGATTATTTTTTTAAATAGTTATTTAAAATATATTATTTAAAAGTCGAAACCGTTTATAACGACATTGAAGGGACCGTATAGTTGCCGACGTTATATCCGATAGTCGTTATAAGCAATACAGTAATATAAACAATTACAGTAGTTATATTGTCATAGATATCTATCAAGTATAAGTATAGGATAAGTATGTAAACGAGTCAGAAAAGAAATAAAAATATTTATTACGAAATAATTAGAATACAAAAATCGTTGATATCGTCGAGTGCGAAACTCCACATTCCTTTGCAATTTCACTATTCGACTCGCCATTTTCTAATCTCCATATGACATGAGATATTTCTTCAATAGAAAACGTTTTCCTCTTTTTTTGTGACATGATAACACATAAATGCACAGTCTAAACAACACCAACACTTTAAATCAAGCTGTTACTCACGCAGTCTATTAGCGCACTAAGCAATTGGTGTAAAATATGCACGGTCAAATGGCCGCGAAGAGGTTCGGATGAGGTGGGAGAAAGTGCGTAGGTAATAATATGCTTAAATATTCCTTCAATGCTTATCAATAAGATTTGAAATAGTTTGTATTGTTTTGTTTTGCTGAGACAAGGAGCGGTTGATCGTTATAGCCGATGAATATCGATAAAGTTTCGTCGTTGTAAGCGATATGTCGCTATATCCGATGTTGTTATAAGCGGTTTGTTTACTGAATAGTTTACTAGGGATTCGGACGGGACCATACAATCTAGCTGTAATAACCGATAGGTCGTTGTAAACGATGTCGTTATAAACGGTTTCGACTGTAGTTTCATTTAATATGTGTAATAATCCCGAAAATCAAAGAGCTCATAGCTTACACGTCATCGAAGCGGAACACATCATGAGATATTTGATGGTTCGACTTTGAGATGATAGTGGTCGCGAGTCGGAGGACGAATTGAATAAAAACTGTAATATATAAAACATGAATAATCGCCACGACAGGCGTTAAAATCAAAGTAATTAAATCAAT
>JAKGSA010001846.1:0-34319 GCA_033558755.1 Philaethria dido | reverse complement strand
CACATAATATAAATACAAGAAATAGGCTTAAACTTGCAGCGCCTGTGACTCGATTGCATCGAGTCCGCAATTCTTTTAAGGGACAATGTGTATACTTTTACAATAGGATCCCAGAAAACGTCCGAGAACTTTCCATTTTACAATTTTAAAAAATTGTAAAAAGACGTTTGTGTGTTAAAGGTTATTACCTAATTAGTCATTTTATAAATGATAACACACCTTGGGAATGAAATGCTCGCTCCAGTCTGTTTCAAAGGTTTCATTGCCATTAATAAAGAATTGTAAACCATTGTCGAATATAAAAAAAAAAAGAAATCCCGCTGAGTTTCTTGCGCCGGTCTGAGGCATTAAATTTAGTGGACCGGTGGTAAATTATTTGATGTTCATAAAATGAAGCTTGTAACTTCTTATTTTGAATAAAATTATTTGACTTTGACTTTGACTTTGACTTTGACTTTGACTATATGTCTAGTCCACACAAACGAAATCGCAGTCAACTTAAGTAATAATTTACTGAGTGACTACAGATATAACTTAAAATTACTTCAAATAGAAAGATGAAATTTAGCGTGTATATTCTTTGGAGAGTGTAGGGGAGTACTGAGGGAGGATTTTTCGAAGTTCTTACGAAAACGGCAAACTACGGGTCTTTGACCAAAGTCCATGCAAACGAAGTCGATAATACAACTAGTTAACATTAAAGTGAATTTGATTAAGTTTATTTGTAGAAAGTTGTATTTTTTTTTAGTGTCATTGACACACTTATAATAAAAATAATATTAAGAAATATAACATTAAAAAAATATTTATTTCTCTTTTCCCAAATGACAATTCTTGGAAATAATCTTTAGGTAACGGAATTTTATATATAGGGATGTCAACAACAAAAATAAGTTGCTACAAACATATCAGAATTTCGACGTAATTTGATAAGAACGTATAATTTATTTATTTTGGGCAATTGGATTATTTCTTAAAGGTGCGGGTTCGAGTCCTGTTATATTCAAGTAATAAGAACAAGTGAAAACGTTATAAGATTTATTTAGTTGAAAATTATTGAAGAAAAACCTCTCTAATTCGATAATCTTTAACTGACATTATAAAAATATATTTGTTTAACTATGTAAATGGTATCACGGGTAATCTGCTGAGCTGTTTGTGACCAAATTTCAAATGAAGCACATACACCACTATTACACGGAAGAAGTCACGTGCGCAATATGGTTTTAGATTCTTATATGTTCTTCTAATAAAAATTCTAAATAGTGTTAATCCCCGAAGCAAAAAGGGGAGTGTTATAAGGTGTATGTGTGTGTTTGTTTCGAAATGAATACATTGATTTATATTTGTTTTTTTTTTCATTCGAATGCCAGTTTCCTTGTGGTACTAACTCAAGTCTGGTAAAAATCTACCCAACAGTTTGAATAGTCTCAGCTCTTTTCCATAATGATGTAAGGCATTTTTGAAATAAAATTGAATATTTCTTTACGTATGATTACTTTACGTACGGATTTTTTTTAATTAAACTTGTACCTACATATAAAAAAATCTTGCAATAAATACCTAAACATATAAACATTCCCACTCACATATTAAATATAAAAGCTATATTTTTATTGATTTCAGTCCACCAGTGTCACTCGCAATGGCATTATCACCGGCTCGGTATCCGCTACTCTCACCACACTATGCACCGCTACCTGCGCCACAGCCACAGCCTCCGCAACCAGATTCATCTCACGATGTTGGCAGTCATCAGCATTCTGATAGCGATGGTAAGTCTAGGATATGGAGAGTAGAGAGTTCGAGAAATTTATTTAAAAACGTAATAGGAGGCCTTCGTGACACAGCGAAAGCATCTGTTTGTCAACGCGAATGGTTTTGCGTTCGATTCTCACTCGGATGAAAGTTTATTTGACATAATTTATATTTCCCTTTTTTGATAAAACAAAGCGCGGCGTTGAATTCCGCCACTTTACACGCAATATCTCGAATTTGGGCGAAAAGAAGGGAACAAAGAGGAATGTCTTGATACTAGGTTCTCTCTATCCACCAACAAGGTAGCAATTCGTACTGTTCGATTTGCTTGCAATTTGCACATGAGTCCGGATTATCTGACAAAATAATATTTTCGTAGCATAAACCCGATGCCAGGACGATCAGACGAGAAAATAATTTAAATTAATGTATTTTTTTCAAACTTTCTTATTCTGTTCTAAATTTTCTAATTTGCTTAATCTAAATATGTTCAGCCATTATTATTAGGTAACTCTTACAATAAATACCTTAATATTTTTAAATATTAATACCAAATACATTTATTTTACAGACGACAGTATCGACGTAACTAATGAAGAGGACTCCACCTCATATTCCCCACCGGCTGGATATCCTCAGACTTGTATGCCTTATGGGTATGTAACAATTATTTATTTATTATATATTTACATATTAATATAGTTTTTTTTTAAAACGCAATGTCTCGAATAAAGGCGAAAAGTGGTGAAAGGAGTATGTTGACACTAGGTCCTTTCTGACCGTCCTACTATGCGGGCGGGATAAAGGATGAAGTTTTTTTTTGTGATTTATTTTATTATTGTGGTTCAAAGGAATTTTAATTTTTAGTCATGGGAACAAAAAAATAATATTGTTGATACAGATAACAGGCAAGATTTCTCATCTGATTTTCATAACATAATATGGTGATTTGTTTAATATATATTCTTAAAAAAGAATCTTTTGTTCCGCTGGGTTTTCGCGCATTGTGTGTTAAATAGCTGAACTAAATACCACTTTGCCTCTTATCTGGGCGAGGAAATAAAAATAATGGAAATAATAAAAATAAGAAATAGATATAATCCCCACTTAAAGATCGAACCCACTACATCGCGCTAGCATCAAATTCAACGAAAAGCAAAAGCGTAGTGACTTGAAACTGTGTTCTATCTGTCTTAATGTCAAATAATTTATTTTAACAATTTAGACATATTAGTATAGAAAATAACAATATTCATTTCTTTTTTTCTAAAAGAATTATAAATATATACAGACCGTTAGGCGTGGAGAGTTCGGCGGAGACAGCGGCACGCTTACTCTTTATGGCTGTGAAATGGGCTAAAAACTTGCCTTCCTTCGCAAGTTTGGCTTTCAGAGATCAGGTATTGTATACTTTTCATATTATATAATAGATTCTATGTTACTGATATGATATAAACTTATGAATATATGTATGTATTTATTTATTTACCTAGACTTCATATAAAATGCACTACAAACATTATTACTTATAATCACTGACGACTAGTTCTTGAGATGACACAATATCTCAAAAACTACTCGTGAGATCTTAACTTAAATGTAGATGTGGCCTCATCAAGAGCACCAGTTATCATATAAAAAATAATCATCAAAATTGGTTCGTCCAGATTACACAAAAGAAACAGTGAAATTGAGAGCCTCCTCTTTTTAAAGTCAGTTAACAAAGGGTAACAAAAACTAAATTTGATGAATGAGACAATAAGTTCTATGATTCTTATAATCTATATACCATATTAAAAAAAATTGGATCCCTTTTTACGAAAAATATGCGGACGGAGGAAGCATGAAACTTGGCACACCTATATTTTATATAACGAAGGAACGCAGAATGATAATATCTTTTTAAATTAATGCAAAAGAAGTACATTAAATCAATAAAATAAATGTTACACACACTACGCAGTGTACGCAGTGTCCCCGTAAATGCGTTAATAACGCATTTACGGGGACACAAATTTTTTTTTCTTTTTCTTTTTTAACTTGACGTTGTATCCCGCATATAGCGGGGTAGGCAGAGGGAACCTGAGAACCTAGTGTTAAGACACTCCGTTCTCTTTCAACAATTCCGTTCCCCACTTTCCGCCGAATTGAGGCATTGCGTGTTGAGTGGCGGAACTCAACGCCGCGCTTTGCCTTGTTACCAAATCTAAGAAATGAAAATACTAAACGAGTTAACTAGTTCTTATAATTAAATCAATTTTTAATGAAAACTTTATTTAAACAAAAAGTACTAACCACATATCTATTGTCGATAATTTAAAAAACCCCACAACCTACATACAGATTATAACTGTTATATTATACATTGGCCGGAATTTTTAATTTTATTTTTATTTGTAAATTTTGTTTCTTACATAACTTATATACTTTTTAACGCCTATCGTGGCACAGAGGCATAAGCGTGCGATTGTAGTCGTGCTAGGTTGTGGGTTCGATTCCCACTCCAAGAAATGGAATTTTTATTTTCCTGGGTTTGTTAACAAAGCAAAGTGCGGCGTTGAGTTCCGCCATTCAGCACGCAATGCTTTGATTCGGCGGAAAGTGGGGAACGGAGTTTTTTAATACTAGGTTTTTTCTGCCTACCCTGCTATATGCGGGATACAGCGTGAAGTTAAAAAAAAACCTTTTTTATAACTAAGACAGTTTGATTTTCTTAATTGTTTTTTTCTTTTATTTATATGCCTTACAATATCGGTGAGCATTCTGCGGCCCAACTATTATTCTATGTTCTTTTTTGATATATTTATTTTCAAAAACAGATATTTTTTCCCGAATACATCGAGTTACAGCATTTTTTCTTATCTAATGTTTATAATATGAATACAACTTTAAATAGTATTTTTAATACTACTAGTGTCCCCGTTGACGCGTTAACAATGCGTTGTGCTTAGCAATGTATATGTCAATTTGTATAAACAAGGATGTTAAACCATGGTAGTGTGTGTAATATTTATTTTATTAATTTAATATACTATATATTTTTTATGCATTATTAAAAAAAAAAATAGCGTTCTGCATTCCTTCTCTATATAAACTATAAGCGTGCCAAGTTTCACGCTCCTCTGTCCGCGTAATTTTCGTAAAAAGGGATCCAAAGATTTTGCTTCACGTATTTATATATAGATTAAGTAGTGTGATAATGGTCTGTTAAAAACAAATTAAAATTTCAATGGGTTGTTGATAATTTAAAAATTGTACATACGAGTAGACTTACCAACTTATTCACACATGTAATAAGAAAAAGTAATAATTTTAAACAGGTGATCCTCCTAGAAGAGGCGTGGTCGGAGCTGTTCCTGCTGAACGCCATACAGTGGTGCGCGCCGCTCGACGCCGCCTGCGCCGCGCTGTTCGGCTCCGACCAGACCGACCAGGGTGGGTAGAGGGGCACTGCACGCTGTGACTGTAGGCAGAGGGAACTAGAGAACTAGTGTTGAGACACTCTGTTCTCTTTCAACAAATTCCGTTTCCCCACTTTCCGCCGAATTGAGGCATTGCGTGTTGAGTGGCGGAACTCCATCCGCGCTTTGTCTTGTTACCAAACCCAAGAAATGAAAATACTAAATTTTACATTTCCTGGAGTGGGTGAGATATTCTTTATTCAAATAGGCTTTTACAAGCACTTTCGAATCGTCAATTTACAAAAGATGTCAGTAGCGTCAGTTCTAACGGAATCTACCACCAAGGAAGGCAGTTTTGCTTAGGAGAGCTGGGAACAAACTGATATAATAGATTTTAAGAAAAAAGACATTTTGTGACTATGTTTATAATCTTTTTGTGGATTTGTTAATTATCTTTTTGTAAGGAAACCATGACATTGGATGTTTATACTTATTTTATAAATATTTTTTTTAAATATGTATGTAATTTTGATTATAAATTATGGTAGAAATTTATTTTCATTTCTCTGCTCTTGTAAGATTAATCACGGTGTTGTAATCCGCCACTCAACACTCAAAGTTTTATATTTGGGTGGAAAGTGGAAAATGAAATGTCTTGACACTAGGATCTCTTTTACTACCCTGCTACCGTGTAGCAAAAGTGTGACGCTAATATAATAAAAACCATTTTGTACTTTATACCTATAGTAGGTACATTAATAAGAGAAAAAAAAACCAGTATATTTTAGTACCTTCTTTATTATAAAAAAACTTGAAGCAACTTCTTTTTTCGAAATACTTTTTAAGAAAATATCTTAACACAAAGGCAAAAATATTGTATTCTGAAAAACATAATAAAATATGATCATTTAAAAATCTTCACTTATAAATATAAATCTTACAAATATAACCAACATCCATTCATATCTGTAAATATAAATTAAACATATTTAATAAATAGCATTCGCTCTTTTAAAACGATTGTTTCATACATAATCTCTGGGTAGCAGAGATATGGGTCCTGAGTTCGAGTCCCGCCATGTAATTTCAAAATTTTGTATAAAAGAAAATTCAGCCTTATCCCGTTTAACTTAAGGTAGGCAAGAGTGAACTTCGTGTTAAGACATCTCTCACTGCTTTCTTCTTTTATATATCGCGTATTAATGTATAATCCGGTTTAAAAACCTTTTTGTTTTTTTTTAACTTCACTTTGCTGTAATCCATACTTAGCGGGTAGGCAGAGGAACCTGAGAACCTAATTAATTAAGACCTCCGTTCTCCTACAATTTCGTTCCCCACTGTCCGCTAAATTGAAGGGCATTGCGTGTTGAGTGTCAGACTCAACGCCGCGCTTTGCCTTGTTACCAAACCCAGGAAATAAAAATTTATCATTTAAATTATTTAAAACGAAAACAACAGTAACTCAGCAGTTCTACGTCGTTTTGCGTGAAGTGGTGTGTCGGTACCGCAGCGTGTTGGTGGACCCCGCAGAGTTTGCGTGTATGAAGGCTATATAGTGTTGTTCAAATCTGGTAAGAAAATGTTTATGAATTATTTTTACTATTTTCATAAGTATAACTAATTTTTTTTTTTTTAAAGTAGGAATAGAAATCACGGTATCAATATTTTGTTATAATAGTGAAGTAGATATAGTAATATTTTAGGAGTGTGGAAAATATGGAATGGAAATCATGTTATCCATTTTATTTAATTGGACTTTTAATTCAATTTAATATTTTGTACAATGAAAAGAAATATATTTATAAGCGATTGATGTCATTACATCTACCACCACGCAAGGGTTAATATTAATATTGATAAAGACAGGCATACTTTTTTCTTACTGTTTTTCCTTCAGGCAGCTTGACAGAGAAACTGATGTATTTGTATATCTGCGTTTATCTCTTACAAACATATGTGTATATTGTATGTATTTGTTTATTATTTCTTCATCTTTTTTTTAGAATCACAAATAAGAAACATACAAACACACATTTATTTCTTTCTTACACAAACATCTACTTATCTCTCAGTACCTTCTCTTTCCAGAGATCCGCGGTCTAAAAAACTCTTTCCAAATAAAAAACCTAAATACACACCTATCTCTTTCTCACACACATCTCTCACCATCTTTTTTTTTTAAAGACCCGCTCCAAATAGAGAACCTGCAGGACCAGGCGCAGGTGATGCTGATGACGCACGCGCGCGCGGCGCACAGCTCCGCGCCCGCCAGGTTTGGGAGATTACTACTGTTACTGCCTTTGTTACGTGTTATCAGTCCACAGCATCTAGAAAGAGAGTTCTTCTCTAAAACTATAGGTCAAACGCCGATGGAAAAGGTTTTGGCTGATATGTATAAGAATTGATTTGACTTCAAAGACTAATTTTTTTAGTATTATCTGTATATACTTTTAATTTTGTGTCCTATCGAAATGAATCTGTCTATCTTTATGTTTCTTTTAAGAAATTTTGTATTAGACTGTGGCAAGGCTTAATTTAGATATTTATTTCATAACAATAAGAAAGACAATTAAAAACAAAAAGGTTTTGGCTAATATGTATAAAAAATAATTTGGCTTGAAGGAACATTTTTTATATTTTAATTTTTTTTATTTGTGATCTATTTAATAATGTATATATTTTCAATTATTATCCTACAATGTCTATAAATATATGATTCTTTTAAAAGTATCTAGTGCTAATATCTCTAAAAGGGTTAATTTATGTATGTAGTTGATAACAAATAAAAAGACAGTCAAAGGTCGAAGCCGAATGCCGAATGAAGAAGGTTTTAACTGAAATCTATAAGAATTAATTTGGCTTAAACGATCATTTTTTTTGTATTGACTTTTTTCATATTTACTATTTGTGATTTTTTTTTAATTATATTTCCTACTATAATACATATGGATATATCTTTTAAAAATATCCATTATTAAAATCTTTAGCAAAACTTTGCTAGAATTTCGATATGTAGTTCATTACAGGTAGAAAGACAAAATGTTTGGTTCGATATGTATAAAAACTTATTTAACTTGTATCGCTATTTTGTTCTTGTATTTGCTGTCTATATATAGTCATGTACATTTTTATTTATGTTATAAAGTAGACTGTCTATTTCTATATATATATTCATTATTTACTTAATTAATTTATGAAATATCCAGTAAAATTATTATTTTAGTTTTTTTAATGATTTTTTTTTCTCTATTTAAATTGTATATTGATTGTTCTTTTTTTTTTATTAATAAGAAATCAAGTCAGATTTGATACACTATAAAGATTTTCAAGTATAATTATACTATCTATTTTAAATTGAAAAAAATATTTAATTTGATTTTAACGCCTGTCATGGCGCAGTGGCACAAGCGTGCGACTGTTAACGCGACAGGTTGTGGGTTCGATTCCCACTCTAGGAAATGTATATTTAGTGTTTTCATTTGAACTGAAATAAAGTATGAATAAAAAACAACAAAATTGTGCAATAATTTATGTATATATTATAATAATAATAATAGATATTCATATTATTGAATAATTAGTGTACATTAGTAATATTAAGTAGTAATAAATATTAATAAAGGAATATATATATATATATATATATATATATATATATATATATATATATATATATAGATTTATTTATAAGGAAGAGCAAACTTTTTGGGCTTTACCATTTTGATGTATTAAGTATAAATTAGTTTATATATGCATATAATATTCGTACCAGACGTGAATATATTGATAAATCGACAATGTATACTTCTAAGGCAGACATTTTTAAATTGAAAAAAAAACTTTTTTGTTTCCTCAAAGTTTTTAAGCTGCCTGTAATTAAATAATAATAGTATTTTCATTTCCTCGCTCTGGTAACAAGGCATAGTTCACTGGAGGCACCCGTCTGGCACACCAATAAAATCAAATAAAACTCACCCCCGGCAACCTCGGGGGTGGAATAAGTATATATAACGACACAATACTGCCTTGTAAAATTAAATGGACATTGTTTGAATGTAAAAACATATATCTCTTAACAATTATTTAATTATATTAATATTTATATAGTTATATAATTTAGTACTTTTATTTCCTCGCTCTGGTAACAAGGCAAAGTGCGGCGTTGAGTTCCGGCACTCAGTACATAGTGCCTCAATTCAGCGGAAAGTGGGGAACGAAAATGTTAAAAGAGAACGGATTGTCTTAACACTAGTTTCTCAGGTTCTCTTTACCAACCCTGCTATGTGCGGGATACAGCGTGAAGAAATAAAAAAAATGTATTTGCCAGTTGATTTGTCATTTTATTCACGCCTGATACAGATGTATAATAATTATAATTATAATATATAAGTATACATACATACATACATTACCTTTATTTTGTATAGATTTAGACTAAGTGTAAGGCCTATTACGTCTAATGTCTAAAAAGTTAGGTATATTTAATGTTTTTTTTTCATATAAACATACTTAGATTTATTTTATAGCTATTGTAAATAGTAAACTATATTGTTTTAAGAATAAAATTATACACTAACGCTTTACTCTGACTTCGTTCAAGTCATAATTAAAATTTAATAAATAGAAAAAATAAAAACCATTAAAGCATAGTACTAAAAGTATATAGTGTTAAATTAAAACACTCAGTTTGACACTTCTCGTTCGTTCTAGGAAATGTTGCGTAACTCAACGCCGTGCTTTGTAAATTATAAGGACGGTGGCAGAAAAGATATCTTACAAAAGCTAAAAATCACTAACGTACACAAAATATTTTTTTTGTATTATGTATGTTTCTTATTGAAGTCGTATAGAATAACAGGCTGCAATCTGGGACCTCTTTTTTTTGTTAAAAAATTATGCTATTTACGGGATACATCCCGAGATCGACCCTGAGAACGTAGTGTTAAGACACTCTGTTCTTTTTTATTATTTCCATGCCCACATTCCGTTGAAATTGATTTGCATTGCGTGCTGAGTGGCGGAAGTCATCGCCGCCCTTTGCCTTGTTACCAGAGCGAGGAAATGAAAATACTAAATATTATTTAATATATGATTTTGATAATAAATATTATTATTAATAATTTCCGTGTCAGAAATGGTGAAATAACATTTGTAAACCAGATTAAAATTTCAAAAATCAAATATGACAAACACAGAAACATAAAAATTATATTTGCCGTACCATGTAAAGTACAGATTTTCAAATCAACTCATATCTAGTCTCAAAAGATATTATCTAAAAACTTATTTATTCTGAAAAATTAAAAATAAATACAAATGAATAAAATAAATGTATTAATTTTTTATTTCCTAATTAGATATTTTTATTTCCCCGAGTTAGTTTTAAAATAGCGGTGTTGAGTTCCGCCATAGAAAACGCAATATTTTCGAAATGAGCGGAAATTGAATGATGATTATTTATTTCAAAATGCTAAAGCCATATTGTTAATTATTTCACAATCAAGCGTGTGTTTTGTTTACATAATAGATATTATTAAATTATTGTATATAACAGTTCCATGTTCGTATAAAAATATTTTAATCTAGTCATATATATATATATATATATATATATATATGTAGATAATATAAATTGTAAATAAAACTTTTTCCTTATTATGTGATCAGTCATTAATTTTCATTAGTTGTTTATGTACAAATATAATATAATTTATAAATTGTAATTCTAGTGTCATTATGGTATAGAACAATATGTATTGAATTCAAATAAATATTTAGATGAACAAGTCGAAATATATGCTTTTCAAAAATTTAGTATTTCAAAAGGGGCCTCTTAATAAATGTAGGTTACAATCGGAACCCAAGTGTAAAATTAAGGGGCCCTTTAAAATGCATTAGCACTCGCCTCACTGTTCAAGCTCTACCCTCTACATGTGCCAGAAATGAACTGACAATAGTTCTAGACAGGCCGAAATCTTTTAGTACATTTTTTATAACTTCACGCTGTAACTCGCATATAGCAGGGTAGGGAACCTGAGAACCTAGTGTTAAGACACTCCGTTCTCTATCAACAATTCCGTTCCCCACTTTCCGCCGAATTGAGGCATTGCGTGCTGAGTGACGGAACTGAGTGGGAATCGAACCCACACCTGTCGCGTTTACAGTCCACTCTGCGCCACGACAGGCGTTTACTTATTAATGTAAATATTTAATACTATTTTAGTTTCTAGTTATATTATTATAAGAATCATATATATAAATATAAATTATATTCTGTAAATAATAATACTTAATTATCATAAATTTAATAAATAAATTAATACATACAACTATTTAGAATTAAATTATTTAATCACATAAGTATATAGGTGTGTATGTATTATGAACATAAGCTTATGCCAGGACTGCCAAATGTAAGCGAAATAGCTGAAAGTATTAAATAAATGTTATTATACTGTGTTCTTGTATTTCAATTGACCTCTTCATACATATGATTTTACCCGACTATGCGGTGTAAAGGAGGGTAATGTGTTTTGTTAGTTCTTTTTCAGCTTCATGCCGTTTTCTCAATAATAGGGTAGTCAAAGAGAATTTAGTGTCACGACACTCCGTTTGTACTTTTGAGTTGTTAATATAATACGTAAGTATTCACATATTTTCCGAAATACTTTAATGTAAATATAATTTAAATATAATTAATCCCCCAAATGGAAAACGAACTCATACCTGATGGCGTTTACTTACAGTCGCACATTTTCCCACTGCGCTACGATGGCCTCCCAAAAATATGTTTATCCTTTTACGGAAATCAGTAGGCCCAATGATGACTATTTCCTTAGCAACATGTATGTATATTTATTCAAAATTGTATGACAAACATAATATGATTATATGAATAATTTTAGTTTTAATTAATTTTATATATTTCTAATACATTACTATAGATCTTCTTCATGTACATTATATGTACGTCAATTTTCATACGTTTCTGCCCGCATAATTAAAAAAAAAAGATTTTTCTACATACATACTTCACGCTGTATCCCGCATATAGCAGGGTAGGCAAAGGGAACCTAGTGTTAAGACACTTTCCCCACTTTCCGCCGAATAGAGGCATTGCGTGCTAAATGGCGGAACTCAACGCCACGCTTTACCATGTTACCAAACCTGGGAAATGAAAATTCCATTTCCTGGAGTGGAAATCGTACCCACAACCTGTAGCGTTTACAGCTGCACGCTTGTGCCTTTGCGCCACGACAGGATTTTTCTACATGTATTAGGTAATATAATAATGATCAGAACTTCTAATTGTTTTAAACTTCGAAGGTAAGGATATGTATCTACCTTATGATAAATATCCTTACTAGACGTTTAAAAAAAAGAACCCACAGATTTTTTTTTATTTTTTTTAGGAAAGATAGGCTTAAGTTTGGCCGCATCAAGTGTGATGTTAACTGTTGATAGAACGATAACACACACTTGCCTACAAGAAAACCTCAGTCTACCTGTGACCACGGACTACTGCAAAGTGTTTGAAACGTCGGGTTTCCAAAAATGTATTTTCGAATACAAAAATATACGCGATTAATCCGGTTAAAATAATTTCATTTAACATGTGTGTCGCGAAAATCAAAGAGCTCATTACTAGAAAACCGTTAACTAATCTTAGACTTGGGAAATGAAAGAGGGTTATGTTTTTCGCGCGAATCTTGTATGTTTGTAATATTCTTTCATATCTTTCTATTTTCTGTGTCGGGCTTGTTTTTTCAATTCAGCTTTTTATGTAGTCAGGTTTTTTATTCATTTGACGCCTGTCGTGGCGCAGAGGCACAAGCGTGCGACTGTAAACGCGACAGGTTGTGGGTTCGATTCCCACTCCAGGAAATATTAATATTTTCATTTCCTGGGTTTGGTACAAGGCAAAGCGCGGCGTTGAGTTTCGCCACTCAGTACCCAATGCCTCAATTCGGCGGAAAGTGGGGAACGGAATTATTTTACGAGAACTGAGTGTCTTAACACGTCGGTTCTCAGGTTTCCTCTGCCTATCCTGCTATATGCGGGATACAGCGTGAAGTTAAAAAAAAAGGCTTTTTTATAATTTTTGTTTTATTTGCAGTTTCACGCTATATCCCGCATAGCAGGGTAGTGATTTAAAAGGCAATTTAATGATATTACAAACATTTTTTCCTTGGGCTTTTCCATTTGGTAATGAGATGTAAGTACTTAGTTACTATACGTTTATTTTAATATTATCCTGTCGTTTCTTGTTTATTTAACAAATCACGTTTATATACATGTGATAATACTGTTCATTCAATACGAATGTCTCAATCAACGCGAAATGTCTCTAAAGATCATTTTGAAATTAAGTGGAGGTTATGGGTTAGATTCTCACTCCAGGAAATATAAATATTAAATAATAGTTTATGCTTTCATTTCCTCGCTCTGGTAACACATGCTAAAGCTCAACTGACGACGGAACTCAACGCCGGCGCGGCGTTAAGTCACGCAGTGCCTCAATTTCGGCATACAATGTGTTTGTGTGTATAAAGTGGGGTACGGAATTGTTAAAAGAGAACGGAGCGTTTTAACGCTAGGTTGTAAAAAAGAGGCCATCGTGGCGCAGTGGAACAACGTCTGGTTCTAAACGCGATTGGTTATGTGTTTGATTCCCATTCGAAAGAATCAATATATAACGCCTGTCGTAGCGCAGAGGCACGAGCGAGCGACTGTAATCGCGACAGGTTGTGGGTTCCATTCCCACTCCAGGAAATGTAAAATTTAGTATTTTCGTTTCTTGGGTTTGGTAACAAGGCAAAGCACGGCGTTGAGTTCTGCCACTCAAAACGCAATGCCTCAATGTGGTGGAAAGTGGGGAACGGAAATGTTGAAAGAGAATGGAATGTCTTAACACTAGGTTCTCTCGTTCCCTCTGCCTACCCTGCTATATGCGGGATACAGCGTGAAGTTAAAAAAAAAGATTCAGTATATTTAAATTATTTTCATTTTCCCGCTCTAATAAGACAAATCGTGGCGTTGAATTTCGCCATTTAAGAAACATGTCTCGATTTTGGACGAAAAGCGGAGAACGGAGTGTTCCGACACTAGGTTCTCTCTGGCTACCCTGCTTTACAGAAAAGGTACGCAGCTGTATATTATTATATGTAATAGCTAAACATCAAGGCCATCTTGTACACATAATTTAAAGAGATATTTTATTGTTGTTATTTCTTTTGTCAAATGAATGTCAAAGCCAATCAAATGACCCTGACGACGGTTTAAGTAAATATTGTTAAGTTTGATATACATTTATGTATAGGGTGTCCCAAAATTAACGCAAGATTTGAATTAAATAGAAAATGCCATTTTAGTCTTTTAATAGCGAATGAATAATGAATATAATAGCAAATGGCGGCAAAGTCAAATCTTGCGTTAATTTTGGGACACCCTATATTTGTAAACAATTTGCAATATTTTTTACGGAGAATTGATAATTAAAATTTAAAAAAAAACAACGTTGAATAAAATGCACTAAAAAGTAACTTTATTACGAATAACTTATAAATTACTCATTCGTCACATCATAACTAAATGTATCTATATGGGACCACATCTGAAGGATTAACTATCATATAAAAAAGAATCATCATTGGTTCAGTCAGTAAAAAGTTATGCAGTGACACACATAAAAAATACAGTCAATTTTAAAAAAAATATTAAAATAATTATAATCATGTCCCGAGTAGGTATAGAACGCGCAAACAAACGTGTTTACAATCACACGATGTTCCTACTAGCTATCATACATATAAGCAAAGAATGATCAGAAATTAGTTAAGCCAGTAAAAAGATATGTCACACACATAAAAAAATACAGTAGAATTGAGAACCTCTTTATTTTTTTAAATAATCATTCCCCTAAATGGAATAAATCCACAACCAATCGTTTTTAAAGATAGACACTACCCCACCGAGCCACGATAACCTCAAATAAATATTTATTAGCTTCACGCTGTATCCCGTATATAGCAGGGTAGGAAGACGGAACCTGAGAACCTAGTGTTAAGACACTCCGTTTCTCACTTTCCGCCGAATTGAGGCATTGCATGCTGAGGAACGAAACTTAACGCCGCGCTTTACCTTGTTACCAAACCCAGGAAATGGAAAAACGAAACTTTTACATTTCCTCGAGTGGGAATCGAACCCACAAACTGTCGCGTCGCACGCTTGTGCCTCTGCGCTACGAGAGGCGTCTATAATTATTTTATTCACTTATTCCTAGTTAATAGCGCAGTTCCATAAAAAGTAATGTAAGTATAAGATCTAAAGATACATTTCATTATAATCAGATGCAGTATTTTTTCCTGTTTGCGATATGCGACTGTTTAAGCAGTTGTTGACCTCATGAGTAAGTGAAGTTAATAATAGGGTTTTTTAAATGGATTTAATATTCAAAAATGAATGTATGCAAATGTTTATTTTTATACTGCTTTTAATTGAATTGATAGAGAAATCTTTAGATGGTTTTAACTTGAGTAGTACCTAAAAGTTTCTCGCTGTAATTTTTTTATAAAATTGTCTTTTTAGAAGATACCTATGGGATTGACAGTATTGACATTGTACATTAATTGATTATTCAAGCAATTAAATATATGCTTATAAGATACTGACTCTTTCTATGAATATATATATATATATATATATATATATATATATATATATATATATATATATATATATATATATATATATATATATATATATATATATATATATATACAGGTTTAACTTCACGCTGTATCCTGCATATAGCAGGGTGGTGGCAGAGGGAACCTGAGAACCCAGTGTTAAGACACCCATTCTCTTCTGGAACAAACTGGGTTCCCACTTTCCAGATTGAGGCATTGCGTGTTGAGTGGTGAACTCTACGCCACGCTTTGCCTTGTTACCAAACTCAGAAAATGAAAAATACTCATTTTTTGAGTGGGAATCGAACCCACAACCTGTCGCGTTTACAGTCGCACACTTGTGCATCCGCGCCACGACAGGCGGAATTTATAAATTATCTATATATAAATACGTGAAGCAAAAAACTTCGTACCCCTTTACGAAAAATTACGCGGACGGAGTAATGAAACTCGCTTAATTATATTTATGTAGAGAAGGGTGCAGAATGCTATTTTTTTAAATAATGTATAAAAGGTATATTAACACAAATGAATATTAGACCTACACAAACTACCATGATTTGACAGTCGTGTTTATATAGCGGATATATATACAAAGAAAAACGTGTTGAGCATCGCAATCACCGGGGCCACTAGTTTTGGTAATAGTAATGTAAGTCGAGTTTTTAATATGTCTGGTACTAACCGAAATTATAATTATATATCAAGCTGATTGAATATAATAAAAAATGTAGTTAGCAAAACACTCCGTACTTTTCTTAGGATTTTGCTAGGACTGTAGTCTAATTCTCAAAAAATTCCCCAATTGTATTTGAATCACAACCATAGCGTGTACATAAGACCCTTATCTACTGTACAACCATGGACTGAACGTTTGCGTTAGTTATAGTATTCTGTAATGTGAAGTGTTTTTTATAAATATATTGTTTATTATGTTTTTATTTTAGAATTCAACACAAAAGCACCTAAACCGCAATAGAATATCTATTGTATAATCACAATGTTTTATGTGCGCCTGTCGTGGCGTAGAGGCACAAGCGTGCGACTGTAATCCCACCCAGGAAATGTTAGTATTTTCATTTCCTGGGTTTGGTAATAAGGCAAAGCGCGGCGTTGAGTTCCGCCACTTAACACGCAATGCCTGAACGGAGTGTCTCTGCCTACCCTGCTATATGTGGGATATAGCGTGAAGTTAAAAACAATGTTTTATGTATTTTTGCAACAACAAAATGACAATAATTAATTACTTGTTTTTGTTATTGACCCGTATTTACCTTCAACATACAAGGTATCTTACCAACGAACTGACCAGGTTTAGAGTTAATTTATCCGCGGTAGAGGTATGCGCGAGAGGTATAACAGCGAAATCTCTATATCATCTACTAAAAGACCTTGGTTTGTCCAAAATTATTATCAGTTCATTTCTAGCACGTATTTCGAAAACGACATTAGTAGGACCTTTTCAAATTTGGATAGGTATGTAGGATCGCGGACAGTGGAGGTGAACGTTAATGCGAATTTTAAAGTGGCCCTTACACCTACACTTGAGTCGTAAGTCCCAGGCACTCTCCTAACTCCTCTCTTTGTAACAAGATGAGCTATCACGGTGAATGTAAGGATTGCTAAGGAGTTTCTTCTCATGTTATTTGTACTTCTTGATAATTTGCTTGAAAATTTGCAATTTCCGGTTCCGATGGCAATATTTATTATATTTTTTTAATTTCGTCAACCTGATGACCTTGCTAGGATGACGAGGACGACGATAAAATACTTTAAAGCATTTGTTTAATTATAAAAAAATATTATGAATCATTAAAAGGTAATAAGAAATTTTAATAATTATGTTTAAGTGTGAAATTATATACTGTATACAGAATAGCTGGAGAATGACATAAATTCGTTGGGAATTTTAATATTTCTAATAACTTCTACAGTAGTTTTTTTCTATATTTAGAATTATTCATACATTTAGTATAAGATGAACAATTACGGTTCTAACGTAAAAAAAATTTGAATGCTCACCACTTGGAAACCCTCCACGAGTTTTTACCTTAAATTTTTTAGTTGGGCAAAAGAGAATACTGTGTTTTTGTAAATGCTATTATGCGAATTTAGACGTAGCTTGAAAAAACCTATGATTTTCAAGTAGCGCGGGTTTGAGTCCCGCTACGAAAGGTTTTTTATACATTTTCTAGGTGTTTTTTTTTGTTACTATGATAACTGTCTATTTCGTTATAAATTCATTTCGTTATGATGCGTGGCGGCAAACACCTTGCACTTTGATCAGCTATACCGGTGAATCACCTGTTTATAATTTAAATATTTCCTGTAGTCATATATGAACTAATTGCGTCACTCATCCCAAATAAACCCATAAAGATGGAAAATTATATTACCTAAAGCAAATTTTAAGTATGAACATATTTATAAGAATTACGTAATATCTATATATCTATATATATATACATATAATAAAAGAGCAGAAAAGTCAATTCTGTACATGAAAAGTTTTTGAAAAATATCAATTGGGTACGTTAATATATCGTTAATAGAAGCGAAAAAACCAATCAGTACAATTTTTGTCTGTCTGTCTGTCTGTCTGTCTGTATATTTGAACGCGCATCACGCAATAACTACTGGATAGAAATTAATGAAATTTAACATGGTAATAGCTTAGAGTCTGGAGGTACATATAGGATAGTTTTTATCCTGTCATCCGATTTAGTTTTCATGAAAAAAATAAAAAACCTACATAGACAAGTTGCTTTATATGCCGATAATTACTGGTTAGAAATGAATGAATTTTGGCACAGTAGTAGCTTAGAGTCTGGAAATACATATAGGATAGTTTTTATCCTGTCATTCAATTAACTTTCGTGAAAAAAATAAAAAAACCTACAAAGACAAATTGCTTTATATGCCGATAATTACTGGATAGAAATGAATGAATTTTGGCACAGTAATAGCTTAGAGTCTGGAGGTATATATTGGATAGTTTTTATCCTGTCATTTTAGTTTTCATGAATAAAATAAATAACCTACATAGACAAGTTACTTTATATGCCGATAATATATAGAAAATACTGTATAGAAATGAATGATTTATTGCATGGTTATAGCTTAGAATGCCTAGAGCAACTTATAGGATACTTTTGAATTGATAGTTTTTGAATTGATAGTTTTTGAATTGATAGTTTTTGAATTGATAGTTTGAGTGACTTTTCGTTGAAAAAAAAAAAATAACTGACACCCTCAAATTACGTCAATTACTCGTATAATTTCTTTCTAATTACACTAAGTAATATTAATATTAGATATAAAAATATTAAAAGAAATGAAAAAGAGAACAAGAAATATACATTTATTTAATAAGAATCATATAATCGATTTTAGATATATTTCATCAATCCATAAAGTATGAACGCATAATAAGTAATATAATAATTTTATATTTGTTTTCAATATTTTCATGATTATTTAAGTGAAATTTTTAATAGAGTATAATAAAAGTAATTTAATTTCTTACACAATGGACTTATTATCTATTGGCAACATGATAATTTATTTTATCATTATTATGAGGGTAATAGAAACTTTTTTAGTTGAAGGAATATATTTACATTTAAGAGAAAATCTTTTATAGTAATAAATTCTAATTGTAAAAGTTAAAACTGTGTTAATTTACATATTTATGGGAAAGTATTCATAAAGTAAGAGACAACATGACACAGGTAACGCAAAAGTAAGTTTTATAAATAAAAAGATAATAACAATTATCTTATTCTGATTATTAATGTGAAAGTTAGGAAACTTAAATATTTAGACGATATTTGTTGCTCTAAAACTTAGGACTGTAATTTAGAAAATTTTATGTGTGCGTAAATCGGACTTATAATTTATTCATGTAAGGCTACAGAATCATTTAATTAAAATAAAAAAAACAGTCAAATTATATTGATTACAAAATAGTAAGTAAAACCATTTTTTTTTCAAATATTATTTAGGTAGGTGGGTGTGTAAAAGGTAAGGTGTAACCAGAAGATTTGGTGAGGCAAGGGAATATTTAGTTGTAAAAATTAAACACGGCAGTATTTAACATGAAAATAAGTGAAAAATCCTATGTTTAGCGCGAACGAAGTCGCGGGCACCACTAGTATCTATGTATAAATACGTGAAGCACAAACTTTGGACTCCTTTTTACCAAAAAATACGTGGACGGAGGAGCATGAAATTTGGCACACTTATAGTTAATATAGAGAAGGAGTGCAGAAAGCTAAGTTTTTTTTAAATAATGCGTAAAAGTATATAAAATGAACAAAATAAATGTTATACACTGTGGTTTGATATCCATGTTCATATAAGTGACATAAACATTGCAAAAGACAACGCGTTGTTAACGCGTCTACCCAGGTTACTAGTATAAATAATAATCCACAAAAAAAAACTATCAAAAGATAGGTTTAATACTACGTTTTTATAGTGATCAGAATCATAATATAAGTGTATTAATATTTTTATATTCAAGCATTATCTCTAAAGAGAATATATGTTTAAGGCAATGTTGTTCTCCATTTTCTGTTCGAATTTCAGACATTGCGCTGTTGCGTCGCGGAAGTCAACGCCGCGCTTTGCCAAAAAACATATAAAAGTGTCCCCCTACCATTAACGCAAGATTTGAATTCGAACTGCAGCCCGCTGAAGCTTTCACTATTTTTGAAATATTCTTTAATAGCGTGAAGACACGTTGTTCTATCATTAGCAACGCTCCATTTTTAATAACCTATACTGTTAGCTGTCAAATTGCTTTTTTTTTTCAGGGTTGCCAACACTTCACTGCACAAATGGCGGCAAAGTCAAATCTTGCGTTAATTTTGGGACACCCTATAAATACTCGGAATACTATTGACATATTTTAGTGTAGATCATGACAAAATAATGGAAATCAATATAATCGTTCAAATGATACATTAACTTTATTTAGTTTCGGATAAATTAAAAAAGAAAGAGGTTCATTTTTTCTAGCTTTCACGACTTACACGTGTTGTGTTTAGGTATACAGAAGCAGGCATAGGCACAAGCGTGCGTCTGTAAACGCGACAGGTTGTGGGTTCGATTCCCACTCCAGGAAATGTAAGAGTTTAGCATTTTAATTTCCTGGGTACGGTACAAGGCAAAGCGAAGCGGTGAGTTTCGCCACTCAACACGCAATGCCTCATTTCGGCGGAAAGTGGGGGAAGGAGTGTCTTAACACTAGGTTCTCAGGTTCCCTCTGCCTAGCTTGCTAAATGCGGGATGCGTGAAGCTAAAAAAATGTATATATATTTCTTAAATAACTTATTTAATGAATGCACAAAAATGAGTCATTGAGGACAACTTAAAACATTCTGAGAAATTTATAAACAACAAATAAAATACTTTATAGAAAATCCAGTTTTTTTAATGATAACTAAAATTTGTACAAAATATATGTTTACAATATGTAACAGGTGTTTCTTAAATGAAACTAATTTAACCGGATTAATCGCGTATATTTTAGTATTCGAAAATAGATACATACTCCTGTGTCCAATGAGTCTACCTGTGACCACGGACTACTGTAAAGTGTTCGAAACGTTGGGTTTCCAAAAATGTGTTTCCGAAAATATACGCGATTGATCCGGTTGAAATAGTTTCATTTAATATGAGCAGTAATCGCGAAAATCAAACAGCTCATTATGTGTTTCTTGCTTTATTTATGACAAGAATATATTAGAAAAATATGCATATTTTTATATATACATAAAAACAAAACAATTAGCCTTGGCTAAATTTTACTAATAAAAATATAGAATAACAGACGTGAATAGATTGACAAATCGAGTTGTATACAATTTTAACAAGTTTTAATCAAGTGTAGCAGTATAAAAAAAATAAAAAATAAAGACTAACAAAAGAATGGATGTAATTTAATTTATAAAAAAAAAAAATAATTGTAGCAAAATAAACATTTTCATAAAAAAATATTTTTGTTTTAGAATCAGAGAATCAGAAAATGAATCTGAATCACAGAACCTAATGTTACCTGTGTAATATGGTTAAATCATATAAAAAGTGAATTTACAAATAATATTTATAACTTAACAATTCATTATTATTATAAATTGATTTATAAACTTATTCAACTTTAGTCGAGGTATATAATATATTGTATTAATAAATATATGGAAACATAAAATATAAATAATATTACATATCACAACATCATCACTTATAATGGACTTTACATGTTGATATTTAAATATTAAAATCTATGCAAAATAAATCAGATCTCGGCAAATTAAAACAACATATTAAACATAATTTCTCAATGTCCATAGTATTAATCCATTATGTTTACTTCAGAGAATACAATTTAATTTTCTTTGAATAATTCTACTATAACTAAATGAGGAAAATAATTTAAAATAAGGAAGGAGTATGATAAAATCCACCAAAAGCTATAGTATTGGTGACTTTTTCAATAATTAAATATAAGAAAGGCCTATTTGCTTCAAATCTGAGTGCACTAATGCGATTACCAAACTCGGCTGCAGTTACCGCTGATGCTTCGGTCCCTTCCTCAGTCACTTCTACCTCAGCCTTGTGAATCATCTTTGAGACATGAACTGGGATTCTAGTCATAAAAGGTAACCTTGCCTTCCTAATATCAAACAAGTCATAAATACCCAGACTGTTTAAAGGTTTTGTTAGAGACAGAGTAGATTCAACTTTAAATCTTGGTAGGAAGCAGTCCACCTCATGAATCCCCATATTGTTCTGCAGCTTGCTTTAGTGCATCAAAACTGAGTCAAGCTATATTACCTAGGTTGTATAACATTTGATTGCTTTTGACTTACTCCTTTTTCTGGTAGCATGATGGCATGGACAAGAAAGCGGTTTTGATCCCCGTAAGGTATTTCTATGAGATGGCCCTGTGCTATATTGATGAAAGGATATGTATGTCTAGTATACATCATGTTCACTTCACGATCCTCATCCGTTACTGTCAAAGAAAGGTGTATGCTTGTAAATGTTTTGTTAAATGGAGACAAACCACTGTCCTTTAAAGTACATAGCGCTTACTAATACAAATGGGCATTTTCAGAGTCCTCACTGTTTACCAATACTGGTATGCGTCCGTGGGTGACGGAGCTCACAACTGCGTTAATTAAATCCGAAGTCCTTTCTGAGTCAGTGATTGACACCAATCATCCTCGTGTCATTACCCTTTTGCATCTTCCTGGAAATCTTTCCACCCGGCACATTGTCTGCATCAACAAAGAGCGCATTAAACTTTTGGAGTTCAACCCAGTAGATGTGTTAACTTGTAACCACTGGGCGATATCTCTATATTCTTTCTTTACCCTTTCCTTAGTTTTGGGCAGCACTCTTATTGCTTCACTTATTTGCTTGAGGAGTGTCGTCTGTTGCGCCCTCCGCGATGACGGCTAGCACCACCGTCACACTGTGATCGGCGCATAATAAGGTTTTTGACCCCTCGGCTGCGACCGTGATGTATGATAAAGCATCTCAATGGAAAAAATTACCTATTTTAGTTGTCAATCCCGAGTGTAAGCTTTTATCTAACTGCAAAGGACGTCGTTGTGGAACTTTGTTGCACATAGTTAAACATAGTGAGCACAAAATAATGATATTACGCATCTTGACTTTTATTCACACTGCACTGGTTAAATTAATTATTTATTATATTTTGTTTACTTTATTTGGCGCAGTACATTATAAATGGACTTCTAAAGACAGACTAAGCTCACGGGTCATGAGTACGCCGTCAGACAGGAAAACCTATTTATAATATAAACCGGTTTGCAGTTCAATATTTGTAATCCATTGTTTTGGCCCAAGTTGTCTTTATGTACATAAGTATTGTGTGACGTGCGAGAGAGAGAGACAGAAACCGGAAACGTCATTGTCATGTCAAAGCTCAGATACAGATTAAAAAGAATTTAACCCAAATCATATGAAGGTCCAAATAGGTTTATTACGTAGGTCAATAAAATGACTTAAGACTTGAAATATTCTTGTACATTCAATGTAATCTATTAGTATTTTAGCGTTTTATTATTTTTTTTATTATTTCAAAGAGATTGGAGCAACCAAAAATGGTTACTTAATGAATATATAGGTAATTATTTTAATTTTTAACACTTTGAAATCAACGTATATACTATACGTAGAGCCAATAACTTATTGTTTTAGTCCGATATCAAACATAGACAGTATTATATAATTTAATAGATAATAATTATTTACATAAGAATGTATAGGACGATATTGGACCTCGAAAGGTCGCGACAGTGATGTTATCAAATGATATTATTCATATGAGCAAATACATAATGATTTAGTACTACGGAAATGAGAAAATAAACATAAGTTATATAATCTTAGATGTCAGAAGTAATTTCAATATTGCAATATTTGATTGGAACTTGGATTCCATTCCAAAATAAACCGAAAGGCGTAGCTTTAATTAAAGATTAAACCACTGTAGTTATAAAAATATTTCAAAATTAATAATTAAATCGAAAGGGGCTAAGTAATTGAAAAATATATGGAATAAATTAAATAACATTTTAATAAGCATACCAATAAATTGGCGCAGAGGCACAAGTGTGTGACTGTAAAAACGCGACAGGTTGTGATTCGATTCCCACTCCAGGAAATGTAGTATTTCATTTGCTCTGGATTTGGTAACTCAGGCAAAGCGCGGCGTTGAGTTCCGCCACTCAACACGCAATGCCTCAAATCTGGCGGAAGGCGGGGAACGGATTTGTTGAGAGAGAACGGAATGTTTAACAATAGGTTCTCAGGTTCCCTCTGCTATCCTGGTGTGCGAGATACAGCGTGTGAAGCTATGTGGTCTCTGGGCTGGTGCACCCCAGTATCAACAGTTCGAATCGTTGGGGACCCAGTAATCTGTGCAGGGCTTGACACTTTGGCGTTGCGTAAAGTTGTGTGTCCTCGTTGTGCGTTCTCTACCGCATATTTCACGGGAAGTGTTCCTAGGAACTATTTGATCTGATTCCTGTCGCGGGATTTTCTAACCGTACAGTACGTCTGAAACTCAAACATCATCCACACCACCTGGATGGCTGGCTTTCCAGTACTGTGCGGTTTCGTAAGAAATTCCTTCCACGTGCCACTGAACTGTGGAATGGCCTACCTGCGGCAGTTTTCCAGGTCGATACGAAATAGGTATGTGGGGTGCACAAACGAAACTAAGCGCGCAACGCGAGGCGATGTCAGCTCACCGGAGCACAATGATGGCGGTCCTGATTGGCCGTAGAGGTCCACGCTGATTGGCGTAGAGTTAGAAAAGGTCAGCGCTGATTGGCGTAGACCCTGCGGCGAAAATCAGACCGCCATCGGCCTGATGACGACTTTTGATTTACGTTACGCCTGTCGTTACCAAACTCAAGAAGCGCGCCTACTCCACCTCAAAGGCCGGCAACAACGCACCTGTAGCTCCTCTGGTGTTACGGGGCCGTGGGCGGCAGGGATCCTACCATTAGATGACCCGGACAGAGTTCGCCTTGGCTCCCTTTTCATAAAAAATGTATGTATGTATGTATGTGAAAATAAAACCAAACAGTTTATTTAAAATAAATATATTTCCTATCTATCTTTACTAATATAACGTTGTATATATTCGTCATCAGCTTCAACAAGTATTCGTCCTAACGCCTTAACAAGTCTTACTTTAAAATGCGACGTTTTGGTGAACTCATCAAAACTAATGTTCTTTAAGTTTCTTTCTGTGTAATACTGTAATGTATTCCATAGCATTTCTCGTGCTTTTAGTATTATATTTGCTTGACTGAAAAAAAAGGAGAAAATTTATTAAGTAACACAAAATGGGGAATGGAAATGTTATAAGAACGGAGTGTCTTAACACTATGCTATGTGCGAGATACAGTGTGAAATTAAAAAAAAAGTCAAAATGTCAAAATAAGGTTGTGATATTTTGTACTTAGATGTACTTATATTAATAAATTATATATATATATATATATATATATATATATATATATATATATATATTTATTTTATGTTTTCTTTACACACAATATAAATAATACGTAAAATAAAGTAAAGCGTGAAGCTGTTTCTTACAATTTTATCGCGCATACCAGGGTAGTCAGAGAGAATCTAGTGACAAGACACTCCGTTCACCGCTTTTTGCCCGAATTTTAGATATTGCGTGATAAGTGGCGGAACTCAACACAACATTTTTCTTGCCAGAGTGAGGAAATGAAATCGAATTGAAATAAATGATTCCCAATATTTCATGGAGTAATAATTATAAATAAAAAAAAAACAACTTAAAAAAAATGTATACGTAGAATTATTATATATAACTAAAAAATTTCTTGTGAAATCTTAATTAAATTTTAATGACACCATATTAAAAGCAAACAAAAAAAAATACAGTCGAAGACAGAAGAAGTACAGATACAGTAATAAAAGTCGAAAAATACCTCAATTGAGCCTTTTCATTTTTTAGAAGTCTGTTCAAAACTTTGAAGTACAGGCAAAGTTTACATTATCTGTATTCTTTTTATTTTTATATTTTTATTTTTTATTACATTAAAATACTTACTCAGTAGGCATTTGTATTTTTAATCTATGTCTCGGCATATATAATTCAGTTGTATCGTTTGTATTGTCCTGAAAAAAAAAAACCATAAATAAAATGAGTTATCATTCGCGTTTTAAGCGTCTAAATTAAGAATTTAAAAAAAATATTTGCATAGATTTTACTATACTAGCTTTAATATTTCCATTTCTATTTTTGTAAGTATGAATTGCTTTAGTGTAATTTAGTTTAATTGTTTGAGTGAAAAATTCCGAAGACGTGCTAAAATAGTTTGTTTTGTATGTTTGAAAATACAGTCAACATCGCAATTTGGGGCATAAAGCGAAGAACATAGTGTCTTAACACTAATTCTCTCTGAACTTTGTGGAATAAAGAGTGGAGTTTATAATATATATATATATATATATATATATATATATATATATATATGATTAAATAAATCACAATTTTATAGTTACATACATACATCACGTTGTATCCCGCATATAGCGGGGTAGGCAGAGGGACCCTAGTGTTAAGACCCGTTCCCCACTTTCCGCCGAATTAAGGCACTGCATGCTGAGTGGCGGAACTCAACGCCGCGCATTGCCTTATTACCAAACCCAGGAAATGAAAAATTCCATTTCCTGGAGTGGGAATCGAATCTACAACCTATCGTGTTTATAGTCACACACTTGTGTCTCTGCGCCACGACATGCGATATAATATTTTAGTATAACACTCAAAAATAAAAAAAAGGATTTATCATTACTTATTCTATTCTATTCTTTAAAGCTTCGTTTTCTTTCTAAAAAAAAGTAAAATTAAATACAAAAGAATACATACAACAATTTTCTTTTCAACATTCCCCATAGAGAACAACAAGACGGAGTGTGGCGTCACTAGCGATGTCTTATGCACTACGAGCGCTCGTCTCTCTACGGAGTGATACCCGCCTGAGTATGTGAGGAGAGGAGAGAGTTTGGGTTGTTTTTTTGTTATTCCATAGTTTACACTTTCACTGCCTATGTGGGCTTTATCGCCTTTACTGCGAAAAAAAAAATTAAATATATTATGTTTTTAAAAGAAAAGTGCAAATTATTATATTTTTTTTATGATGAAAATTTTATGGACGGAGGATCATGACATACTTATAATTTGTATAGAGGAGTGCACAAGTGATAATTTCTTTTTAAAATGCATAAAATATATATTAAATTAATAAAATAAATGTTACACACACTACCATGGTTCGACATTCACGTTTATATATTTTTTTTAGCTTCACGCTGTAACCCGCATATAGCAGGGTAGTCAGTGGGAACCTGAGAACCTAGTGTTAAGACACTCCGTTCTCTTACAACAACACCCTTCCTCACTTTCCGCCGAATTGAGGCATAGCGTGAATGCACGTTTATATAAAGTGACATATGCGTTGCTAGGAAACGCGTTGCTAACGCATCAACGGGGACACACACTCATTGATGCGTTAACAACGCGTTGCCACAGGGCTCTAGTCTAATTAAATATATCTCATTATTTACTCTACAATACCTTCTTCTATAAGAGAGGAGAAATTAAAACAATTTAAATAATTAACCCCAAGTGGGAATCGAACCCTGTATACACTCCTCTCTATTTTATATATATATTTACAATCTCATATCTTACCTCGTACACAAATCAACAACGGTCTTCAATTTTCCTTTAGTTTGAACATATTTTTTTCCAATCAACAAACTATTGGACCCAGACAACAAGATGGCGGACGTCAACACATCTATGTCTGAAAAACGATTTAGTTCCGATGGCTCAGTGGTGGCGTGTATTATACCCGTTTTTAATAATTGCTCTAAGTGTAGGTTCGATATTGCTGTAAGAAGATAAAAATTAATGAATAATTAAATTTTAAGAAAAAAAAAATAGAAATAAATTAAGTTAGATCTTAACTCAATTTAAATGCGACTACATCGAAAGCACTACCTATCATGTAGAAAAGTATCACCCAAATTGGTTTTTCCATTAAAAAGTTATACATTACATACAAAAAATACAGTAGAATTGAGAACCTCCTTCTGTATTTTACAGTAAGTTAAAAACAATCTTATATAAAAAAAACAGCGCGTATTTTTTTTTTTAACTTCACGCTGTATCCCGCATATAGCGGGGTAGGCAGAGGGAGCCTGAGAACCTAGTGTTAAGACACTCCGTTCTCTTTCAACAAATCCGTTCCCCATTTTCTGCCAGATTGAGGCATTACGTGTTGAGTGGCGGAACTCAACGCCGCGTTTTGCATTGTTACCAAACCCAGAAAATTAAAATACTTTATTTCCTGAAGTGATATTAATAAAATATAGCGCGCATAGTATTAATAAAATATTTAAAATTAAAATTATTGATTATTTGAAATAAGTACTTAATTAAATTCTGATTACCAGTAATTAATGAAATTCAAATTTAATATTTCCCCCAATTGAGAATCGAACCCACTATACTCACAGTTGTTAACTAAACAAACACATTTTTAACACACATGTGTTACAACTTATATCTTTAATATACAAAATGATTATATGAGATTATTTCCTATCTCTTTTCTCTAGTGAGACAAATTACAGCGTTGAGTTCCGCCATTCAACACTTTAATGTCTTAAATTCAGTCGAAAAGCGGAGAACAAAGTGTTTTGACATTAGGTTCTATATGACTATCGTAATAAAGGTCAAAGGTAACAAAGCTCATTAGAGCCACCCGGCACCCGACCCTCACCGCCTCAACTAGTGCGGTTGATATTGTTTGTATGGATTTGTATGGGTATACGCTCATTACATCAACTCCGGATCGCGTCGCTCGCAAGTTGCCCACGCGTGGGCGGCGAGTGGACCACTCGAGGGCGACGCGTTGCCAATTGTTAACAGACTACGCGAAGATTCCTGGACTAACCGGTCTCCAGTCGCAGACCCCGCGACGACGCGAGGTGCGCTGGATGTCCGCGCGACGTTTATGGGTGCCGGGTGGCGCTAATGAGCTATGACCTTAAAGCTTGATTGATTTAAAAAAAAAAACATCAATCAAAATCGAACCCGTTACCCACCTCTGACATAACCCAATCTGTCTTTCCTTATTCCGTGTTCGTGGCACCAACTCTCCGTTTCTCTCTGTCCTTCCTCCATTTTCCTTTCAAATGTGTCTTGTATCCAATACGCGGCCGCATGGTCCGATGTTTCACTAAATTTACGTTTAATTTGACGTATTTCTGTCAAAAAAGTAAATATATATTTTATTATGAGTGTTTTTCATAAATACTCTTTTTCCTTTTTTTTTAACTTCACGCTCTTACAACGATTCCGTCCCCACTTTTCGCTAGATTGAGGCATTGCGAGTTGAGTGACGGAACTTAACGCCGCGCTTTGCCTTATTACCAAACCCAGGAAATGAAAATATTAACATTTCCTGGAGTGGGGATCGAACCCACAACCTGTCATGTTTACAGTTAACAGTCGAACGCTTGTGCCTCTGCGCCACGACAGGCGAAAAGTTAAAAAGCTAGACAATAATAATTATAAATAAAGAAAAACAAACCATCTCTCCTCTCCGCAGAATTCCTAAACACGTCCACATTGTCAGAACAATGCGTCGCAACAACCGCCGCGGACAAAACGCCGCCGACAAACGCCGCGTTTAAAACGCAGCGTCCCAAACGCGGGTGTAGCGTTAGTGATGATAATATTACACCGAGACGCGTTAATTGTTGAGACGGAGTTAAAGCACCTGAAAGATAAAAAAAATAATAAAATAGATTAAAAATATTTTACACCATCGTGGTGCAGTGGGACTGCGTCTGACTGGTAAACGCTAGTGGTTGTTAGTTCGATTCCTACGAACAAAAATGATTATATTTAAGTTATTATAATTTCTTGTAAAAGTTTAGTATTTTCATTTCCTGGGTTTGGTAACGAGGCAAAGCGTGGCGTTGAGCTCCGCCACTCACCACGCAATGCCTCAATTCGGCGGAAAGTGGGGAACGGACTGTCTTAATACGTCGGTTCTCAGGTACCCTCTGCCTACCCTGCTATATGAGGGATACAGCGTGAAGCTATATATTATCATTTCTTCGCAATAATAAAACAGAGTGCGAATTTGGGTTCCTCCGTTCAACTCGTATATACGCTAATTTGGGTGAAAAGAGAGAACGGAATGTCTCGACAATAAATTCTCTTTGACTATTCTGCTCTGCGTAATAAAGCGACTGCATTTTTAAGTTTTACTTTTAGTATATGATTCTAAAAACATTTATATAACGACCAAACTATAATATATGTACGGTTGTTATTGCAAAATGGCCGCCTCAACAAAATGGCGGACTATTAACCTACTCAATAGGCGTATGAAATATACTTACCTTATACAATATACTATAACAGAGCATATTTTATCTTTTTCTTCACTATGCAAATTACATTTTATTGATATGGCAATGAAGTTTTATTGACGACATTTTTTTTTCTTTAATTAATTTTTTTTGTATACATATATATACAATAGTATGTATGTATATATAATAGTATGTCAAACTCAAATGTAGTATATATATATATATATATATATATATATATATGAGAGTATATATATATATATATATATATATATATATATAGGTATATATATACACTTTGAAACCTAGGGCTAGTTTTAATATAATCACTTCCAAACCCATCAACAAGTTCTAAATCCTGCCAATGCATATAAACATAGATAAATGGTAATGTAAAACTTACCTTAAATCGATCAGAATCATTAACAGCAACCTGTATAGCTTGCTGACTTGGAGGTTCCGGTAGCTATGACATTATTAGAAATCTTCCACTTTTTCATTTTGCGCGTATGATTTTATATCCAATACTGTTTGTTCTAATGGTATTCTGAAATAAACAAATATTCAAAAATGACACAAAGACCAAGACTCGCAAATAATAATGATAATCTAAAAATAAACATTAATAAATATTCAGTTTGCTACACAACACTAGCGAAATTAGGGTTGTACATTTTTGTAACATAAAAATATTAGATTATTATTTATTTAATATTTTAATAAAATATTAGATTATTATTTATTTATTATTATTTATATTACATTATATATATAGTTATATATATAATGTAATATAAATATAGTTCCGGTTCCGGTGATTGAACATTCGTGTCCTTAATCAGTGCTCTCGTAAAAAAGTGATTAAAAGTACAGTTCTAATACGAAGAAATTGTGAAAATCACGTAAAACTTTAAAAATACCGTTACAACAAGTGTATTCACAATAAAATTCGATTATTTTTCGCTAAAACTTAACATTACTACTAATTCAAAGACTTAAATTAATAACCTCTAACTGTCAAGTGTCAACGTTAACATTTAAACAACATAAGTTCCGTGTCACGTACTTAAAAACGTTTTGTTTTTGCATTGATAACATAAATACATAAAATGTCGGAAAAAATGTCTATGTCAACATTATATGACATGATGAAACAAGAAATGGAGAAACAAGCTAAACTTATTACTACTAATACAGAAAAGATTATGTTATCTATAGAGGAAAAAATAAAACCATTAAGAGAAGAAAACAAAAATCTGAGGATGGAAATTGAAATGCTTAACAAAAAAATTACTACATTGGAAGATATGAATAAAAAGAATAATATAATAATACACGGGATGAAAGAATCAGAAACAAATTATTTACAACTATACAATAATGTGAAACAACTATTCCAAAAAGTAGACGTAAATTTAGAAAATTACGATATAAACAAAATGCATAGAATTGGAAAAAAGACATCAGGAAAAGTAAGACCAGTGCTGATTTCTTTTACTACTTATAACAAGAAAATTGAAATAATGAGAAATAAGAAAAAAATTACTAAGGACGTTTATATAACTGAAGATTTTTCCAAAGAAACCCTACAGAAACGCAAAGAATTACTACCACAGTTGAAGGAGGAAAGGGAAAAGGGAAACGTAGCCTATATATGGAATGATAAACTTATAGTAAAACCAAAAGAAAATGAGAAAAGAAAAAGAGGCAATTCAACATCTCCTGATAAGTACCCACAACGACAGGAGAAGACAAAAAATATAATAGCCCCAGCTAAACTACAAAGAACAGACTCATTTGCATATATGCGTTCCAGATCACACTCCCTAACAGAGAAAACTTCTACTAACCTGTAGGAATCACTAGACACCGGTAACCATCAAAGAACAAACAACAAGTATTATAAAATAGAGAAAAATCTCCCCAACCCGGCTGGTCACCGCGGGGTAAGAGACCAAAACCCTCCAAACCTTTTGGAAATTAAAACTACGGTTAAAAATTACAGAAACAGTAAATTTAACAATATATTCATTGCAACGCTGAATACAAGGTCATTAAAAACTCAAGAAAGACTATTTGAATTGGATTGTGCATTACATCAAATAAAATGGGATATTATAGGCTTATCTGAAATTAGACGATCAGGAGAACAAATTGAAGAATACGATAATTATATATTTTATTTTAAAAATACAACACCTGGCCTGTATGGAGTTGGTTTCATAATAAAAAAATACCTTAAAGATAATATCCTGGATTTTATTGGTGTTTCTGATAGGATATCAATTCTAAATATTAATCTTCCTGAATATAAGCGACCCATATCAATAATACAGGTATACGCTCCTACGGAAAATGCTGGAGAAGAACAAAAATACCTATTCTACCACGAATTAAAGCAAGTGATGCAACAAGTATACAAAACAGTAGTAATAATGGGAGACCTAAATGCCCAAATAGGTAAAAGGAACAAAAACGAAGACTACTATCTGGGACCTTTTTCATCAGGAAAGCGCAATAACAACGGCCAAAGACTAATAGAATTTGTCCAAGAGTTTAACCTAAGAATCATGAATAGCTTTTTTAACAAAAAACTCAGCAGGAAATGGACGTGGGTGTCACCGAATGGAAAAATTAAAAATGAAATCGACTTTATAATCACTAACAAACCAAAACTATTCACTGATGTAGGTGCCATAAATCAACTAGAATTTAATACAGATCATCGAATGCTTCGTGGGAAAATGTCGACCCATGCAAAACAATCTAGAAGACCTTGGACAAGCACCCACGGAATAGTAAAATTACCCCTATCAGATATGATTTTGTCACCTCTGAAATCTGCACTACAAGATAAGCTTCAAGAAAAACAAACTATGCAAGGAAAATATGACAACCTGGAAAACCAACTAAAAAAAATTCAAAATAACATTATTACAACAAAATTTACAAAAGATAAAATAGGAGAAAAAGCAAGAGATCTAATAATATTGAGACACAGTTTGATGCAACAAAAACCAATTGATAGGAGTGAAATAACAAAAATAAGCAAACAAATCAACTTATGTATAAGAAATCATAGACAAGAAACTAGGCTTAATAGAATAATGTTACACTTAGAAACTACTGGAGGAATCAAAAAAGCACAGAAAGAGCTACAGGATTGTGTAAACTGGATAACTAAAATGAAAAAACCTAAACAACAAAAGAACAATACAAACCGCACATTAATACTAGACATCGCTACAGACTTTTATCGAGAACTCTATAATGACGAACCTTCATCATTATTCGAAGTCAATAACAGTACCACTGAAGAAGAGATACCATTTATTACTAAAAACGAAATAATTAAGTCAATTAATTCTCAAAAAAATAATAAATCACCAGGAGAAGATGGAATCTCGAATGAACTTTTGAAAGGATCCTCAAAAATAATACTGAATTCATTATACGATATATTCAACGACATCCTTAAACAAGA